>CAUYLG010020552.1:0-71104 GCA_963573385.1 Cacajao melanocephalus
GCTATTGTAAACAGTGCACCAATGAACATTTGTGTGCATGTGTCCTTATAATAGAACAATTTATATTCCTTTCGTTATATACCCAGTAATGGGATTGCTGAGTCAAATGGAATTTCTATTTCTAGGTCCTTGAGGAATCCATCATTCTCAGCAAACTGACACAAGAACAGAAAATTAAACACTGCATGTTCTCACTCATAGGTGGGAGTTGAACAATGAGAACACATGGACACAGGGAGGGGAGCATCACACACTGAGGTCTCTAGAGGGGAACTAGGGGAGGGATAGCGGGGGTTGAGGAGTTGGGGAGGGATAACATGGGGAGAAATGCCAGATATAGGTGATGGGGAGGAAGGCAGCAAACCACATTGCCATGTATGTACCTATGCAACAATCCTGCATGTTCTTCACATGTATCCCAAAACCTAAAACGCAATTAAAAAAAACACAAAAAACAGAAAAGCCGGGCGCGGTGGCTCACGCCTATAATCCCAGCACTTTGGGAGGCCGAGGTGGGCGGATAATGAGGTCAAGAGATTGAGACCATCCTGGCCAACATGGTGAAACCCCATCTCTACTAAAAAATACAAAAATTAGCTGGGCATGGTGGCATGCACCTGTAGTTCCAGCTACTAGGGAGGCTGAGGCAGGAGAATTGCTTGAACCCAGGAGGCGGAGATTGCAGTGAGCTGAGATTGCGCCACTGTACTCCAGCCTGGCGCCTGGCGACAGAAAAAGAATCGGTCTAAAAAAAAAAAAAAAAAAAAAAAAAAGAAAAAGAATGAAAAGAAAACCACATTAGTAATTGCTACAGGCAAGATCAATTGAATGTTAAAATGAGTGGATGTAGTAAAATCTAAATAAAGTATAGAGTTTACAGTTTAAAAAAAAAGATAATGCAGGTGACAGCACTTTGCCAACTGAAAAGCACTAGACAACGTGAGGCTCCGGCATCACAGAACATGCAGCCCTACTTGCTGAGGCCAGGAGAGGCCTGGGCCAGGAGATGCTGTCCCCAGAAGAACATGTGCACTTCAAGGAGGCAGGTGTGATGACTTCATTCCAGGAGTTGATTACGTGTCCTTCAGAGGCCCCTGACATTTTCCAGCTCTACTTTGGAGGTGGTAGATTACTAGGAAATTTGTGTTCCTGCCCATGCAGATTCCCTCTTGCTCCCCAGAGTTCTTCCTCCTTGGTTTTGCCTCAGTGTGATTACTCACTAATCCCTTTCCCCTCTCACTTTTGACCAGACCCATATGTTGAACTCCAGAATGACTTGTGGATGGAGGCTCAGACTTGAAACATTTGATTGGAAAGCCACTGAAGGCTTCTACCATGAGGGATTTTCCAGGTTTCCAAATACATCCTCTTGTACCATCAAAATGTCTTAGGTCAGATCATTTTCATATTGTGGTTCCGTGTGTGTGTGTGTGTGTGTGTGTGTGTGTGTGTGTGTTGTATTTAGCAGGAGAAAAAAAAAGGTCATGGGCCAAAAACCCATTTGAGTTTGTTTGGATGAGTAAGAAATGACGAGAATTCAGAGTGTACAAGATTATAAATATTACAGAGGTTATTCAAAATCTCATTTACTTTTAGTCTGACTGCCTCTTTACCCTACATATTTAAATTCCATTTGCAGCCACCGACCCTGATACTCTTAAAGAAAATAACAACAAACAAGCTACTGCTAAGGGAAGTGTAAATTGGTTTGTTTGCTTCTTTACACTCCTGGGCAGTGGGAACATAAGCAATTGTTATTCCAAGGATCTCATTGAATATACAAAATCTTTGTCTTTCTTAGGAGTTGCTTTAAAGGTTAACCACTTTCCAAAGAGTTCTTTGTGTCTTGAAACCAATTTTATGCTCCTTTTGTCCAGCTACAAATTTCTTTAAAACTTGTTAAAGTTTCACACACAGTCACATTTGCACTCACTTAGAATATGGAGAAAAAACAGTTTGCTTTGGGAAAATTTGTTTGTTGTTCTTTGACATTTACAAAGTCCTCATAGTGTGCAGGGAGCTGCAGTGCAGCTTCTAGAAGCTGCCCTTGGAGGCATTTGTGTTCCAGGGGACAAGGGACAAGGCTTCTGAGATTCTCACTCTGGGTTGGAGTCTGGGCACAAACAGCAGCCAGCAATGATGGCAGGAGGAATCTGTGCTCAAGATGTGGCCCCATGCTCATCCCATCAAATTCCCAGGCCCCAAGGCCCTTCCTCCCTGGATAATTTTTTCCAGCAGCTTGTTTTATGCACTCAGAAATGTCCCTTCCCATGTAAATTCTCATTCCCCTTCTACTTACTTTTTACTGTAAATGATTGTTTATTGTGTACAAGACAAGATGGTGTGCTCTGGCGATGTCCTCCAATACTCTATCAAAAAGAAACAATACAATGTCCAGTGCCCTCAAATGAAGTGTGGGCCACCAACAAGCAATATCTCAGCAACATAGATGTCATCTGCTTTCCCCCTGGCATGAGAAATATCATGCCTAAAATCCACAACCTCAACTAACGCAAAATTCAGTATTTTCATACACTTGAACTACCCAGTTTTTAAAATGATTCTTAAGTATGGACTCACTCAATAGATATTTAGAATGTGATTTGATTTACAGAAATTTCATTCAAGAATTTATGAAAAGAAGGTTCGTGTGCCACAATATTTCCGTTTATTTGCAAGTCTCCCACTAGGTAATTAACAAGCATGTGTCAACCACCAATAAGAGTTGAGAGCTCAGATTCAGATTCACCTTTTTAAAATATTGTTTCTGGCCAGGTGCAGTGGCTCAAGCCTGTAGTCCCAGAACTCTGGGAGGCCAAAGCGGATGGATCACAAGGTCAGGAGTTCAAGACCAGCCTGGCCAAGATGGTGAAACCCTGTCTTCACTAAAAATACAAAAATTAACCAGGCGTGGTGGCAGGTGCCTGTAATCCCAGATGCTCAGGAGGCTGAGGCAGGAGAATCGCTTGAACCTGGGAGGCAAAGGTTGCCATGAGCTGAGATCACACCACTGCACTCCAGCCTGGGTGACAGAGCGAGACTCCATCTCAAAACAAAGAAACAAAAAAGAAAACATTGTTTCTCAACAATTCAAAAGGAGTTCTCCTCTGCCTTGCACAATGGAGACCCTTTCTATTAAATCATAATATAAGCACTTCTTTTCCTCTAATGATTTATTGAACTTTTTTTTAAGAGATCCAAAATGAATCTCTTTGGGCATACTGTCTGTTTCATAATAAGCTGTATTTGTTCCCAGTGTATCACTGCTCAATAATACAAACTGCCATTGTAATTATAGCCCATATAGGCTGTAATTGTTCAACAAAGGGTGATTCAATGAGGTCAAAACAGAATTTGAAAGCTGTTACAGCAAAGCAGGTTGGGCTGATGATGGTGCAGTAGTAACTCATTGCCCTACTAATTGGAAGGCACAGATGTGGCTATAGAACCAGAAGCTCTCTTGGCCTGGGTGAGAGACAATCTGACATAATCAGCCAGGGCTTGTGAAGATGCACGGGGCTGATGCCAGAGGGCCCGGGTGCCAAGAAGACACCCTGATGTCAGCTCTTGGCTATGCCATGATCCTTATTTCCATCTGGACTTCAAATATTATTGTGAAAACCCATCCAGGGTTTTGATTCCTGGTGACCTGAAGAAGTGCTAGTTCCCTTACAAAGGAAAGTAGAGATGTGCCACAAATGTTGTCTCCAGAAATAGTCACTGAAAGATATAAACTGTCACTACACAATTTGTTAAAATGTAATATGCTTGACTGATATGCACGTGTGCCTTCTCCAAATCCCTTGGTGAAATGTGATCACCAGTGTGGGACGTGGGGCCTGGTGGGAGGTATTTGAGTCATGGGGGCAGATCCCTCATGGATGGCTTGGTGTCCTCCCTGTGGTAACTTGTTACAATGATTCTGATTGTTAAAGAGAGTCTGAGACGTCCTTCATCTCTGTCTTGCTCCCTCACTTGCTATGTGACATGCCTGCTCTCCTTCTGCCTCCTGACATGAGTAAAAGCTTCTGAAGGCCCTCACCAGAAGCAGATGCTGGCACCATGCTTCCCGAACAGCCTGCAGAAGCGTGAGCCACATAAACCTCTTTTCTTTATAAATGACCCAGCTTCAGGTATTCCTTTATAGCAATGCAATGACCATCTGAACTATATCAATTAGGATGCATTTGGCTTCTTTTTAATTTTCTTGGAACCCCAATTCTAAGCACCAAGTCTTCATGTGATAATGTCCTAAGGCAAGAAGGAGGGTAAGAAGACAGCAAGAATCTATTCCCACAACTCTTTCCCTTGTGTCTCGTTGGCTGGCATTGGGTCACATGTTCACCCGTACACCAATCACTGGAAAGGGAAAAAGACTTTTGTGGTAGACTTAGGTCAGTCATTGTTCATCTTGGGAGGCAGAAGCTGGAAAGAGGGGACCTCACTTTCCCAGAAAACACAGCCAACACCATCTGAATGTAATTAGGGTGCTAACTTGTATCCAGTCCCAATGGGATACAAAAGAACAATCAAAGCTACAGAAAACATTTCCTCCTAAACTAAACTGAAGCAATGTAGCCTGGTGGATGAATGCTAACCTGGAGAGACGTTGCTCTGGGCTGCTCTGTCAAATGACTCACTCTCTGCTTCGTGTCCTTGGGCAGTTCTCTGTGGATCTAAGCCCCAGTTTGTGCTTCTGTCAAAGGAGAAGAGTGTCATTTACCACCTTCTGGCCTCACAGTTGGGTTGTGTGATGAATAAAAGAAGCCCCGTAAGAACTATGAATTTCTCAGCTTAAAGTGTTGACTTTTCTTTGGATGACAAAAATCAAATTGCTGAGCATAAAATCGGCATTGGCGTGCCTCTCAAAGTAGCTTGGAATCCATAAGACCCAAGTATGGCGTCCTCTCTTGACGATTCTGATTTGACTCCTCTGGGGTGTCACCCTCCTTTTCCCAGATTTTCTCTGCTGCACTTGGACTCCCATTTCTGCCCCATATCCCACCTCCCTCCAAAGCTAGGAGCACCAAGAGTTTGAGTAATAGGTCAAGGGTAAAAGTGAGAGTGTGATGAAGGGGTTGAGGAGTAAGGAAAGAGGAGAGTGAAAAAGATCTACTTTGGTTTCCTTCTGCAAATGTCATACTGTTTAAACCCACTACTGTAACACTTGAACTGCATCATTAAATGCCATTTGGTGCCCAAGACTGATACAGTGTGGTCTCTTGATAGCAGGGTTCCACGTGTTCAGGGTTTCAAGCTAAGTGTTTCAAGTCTTGATTTCCAAAGCCACCCCTTCTGATTGTGGTGTGGACAGTGGTGCAGCTATGTCCAGAGCAGAGAGTACGCAGACAAGCTGTCCTATCTTGGACAGGCCAGTCCTTGTTTTGCAGCCATTCTACTTAGACACAACCCCGTGCAAACACAGACCCATTGCCGTTGTACTTATTTTTATCTATTTTCAAAAACAAATGAAAGTGGTCTTTATTTAAAGATATAGAGAGTAGACGTTTAACAAAGAAAGAGAGCTTATACATAATTTAAAACAAAGATATATCAAATGGTGATTCTGAAAGGGAACGGAACGAGTATGAAATTCCACAGCTTTAGACAAATGAAAACCCGATGTGTTATATAATTCTCTGTATGCAATTTATTTGTTGTTGCTTTCACTTTTTCTTCCTCTCCATCTCTATATGTCTTTGAAAGACACATTTTACGTGGAAACTTAAACTAATAGCTGTTATTAAATTCAAAAAGAAATGTCATCATGCATTTTATCTTAAATTTTTCTTAGAATAAAGTGTAGCACTTGAGAGTAATTAATTGGTCAATCATGTTGCTTCTTACAGAAGAATCACTGAGGAACAACAAAGAAGAAAATATCTTTAGCTCTGGTTTTGTAGAAGATATAATATTGTTTCTTAAATTAACTAAATGCTTCTTAAAGCAAATCTTTTAAAAAGCAAATGGCATATTACCTTATTTTGCTAAGCTAAGAGAAAAAGCTAACTACAAAATTTATCAATTGTTTCTGTCTGCTGTCTCCAAAGCTTCTTGTTTATCTACAAAATTTCCCAGTCTGCCTTTGGATATTGCATTCCTTCGTTAGCCAAATCAGACAGCGCTCCTTTCTTCGTCTGTCAGCAACCCTCCTATGGCAGATTTTGGTAGGGAGCTTCTTCTTTAGCTGTGGGAGGCACCACGAGGTAATGGAGAGAAGAGGCTCTGAAATCAGATGGGCACAGGTTCAAATCCTATTACTGCCACTTACAGCAGGAAACTTGGGCAGGTTTCTAAGCTTTCCTTAGCCTCAGTTCTGTCTGAAGTCAAGTAGGGGTCAAATAGGGGTAATAGTACCTCCTGACCTCCTCTACCTCAGCCACAAAGCCAAGTCCTGTTGATCAGGCCCGCTCAATAGACACATGTCTGCCCTCCTGCTGCCATTCCTTCCTGGCTCTACTGAATTCAGCCCACCATTTTCTCTCACTGGAATTACCACACAGCCTTCCCTCTGATCTCTGCTTTGGATCTCACCCTCCCCCATCCATCCTCCATATTGTGGTCAAAGTGAGCTTTGAATTCTGTTACTTCTCCTCCACTACACATTCTTTACTGACTTGGCAAAGACCCATTGTCATGACCCTGGGCACCAGGTTCAGGCATCCTTATATGTACCATAAAGCCCTTCTCCATCTGGCCCTGCCTATTCCCCGTGGCTCGCTCACCAATCCCAACTTACTCCAGGTTCAGCTACAGTAAACTCTCCTTTCCAGGGAACCTGTCAGACTCTGTCTCCACATGGAGGCTTTGCTCAGCTTTCTCTCTGCCTAGACCACCCCTTCTCTCTGGTCCTCTGCTGAAATCTCACCATTCTTACACCCTGCTCAGATATGTCACTTTCTTCAGCAGACCTACCATGTGGTTCCTTACCACCTTCGCCACTGCTGCCTGCAAGGTCCATGAGAGAGTTTTTCTCCTGTGAGTTTCCTTAGCACCTTGCACTGTCATGAGCCTATTTACCTCTTGCCTCTCCCACTAGCCATGGGCTCCATGAGAGAGAAATAACATTTTTCACATTTTGACATTTCTTCGGGGCTCAGCTCAGTTGCCTCATACAAAGTGGTTTAAAAAAATAAATGAAAACATGAGTTGATGAGTATATTTTGGGATTTTTGTGTGGATTAAATGAGATAGAAAAGTCACTGGAAATATTGTATTCACTCAATCAATGATAATCCTTATAACGATTGCTCTTATTACTACTATTGTTATTAATACTATTGCATAATATTGTACTGCTTGCAGATATGCTTGTGTCTTCTGCCTGTTGAAACACACGAGCAAATCTCTCAAGGGCTTTTGATACTTTTTTTTAGGATGAAGACTGCTATAGGCAATGGTTTTGTTAGGTCTTTGTAAAAATGTGCCCCTACCTCCACCTCCTTTATTTTCTGGTTTGAGTGCCTCTTGCAACCTTTTAGAAATAAGTGGGTTCATTCATTCTAACATGCACTTTTGCCAGTTGGTTTTCTTCTATGTAACCCCTTGCGTCCCTATTCAACAGAGGCTAGTAATTACCATAGCAACCGCAGCATGTGGTGTCTGTGCGCTCTCAGAAACAAAGCACTTGCTTTTTAAAAAAATCGCACATACACACACACATTAATTTGTAACATGAAATTCTGTTTCATGGTGTTTATGAAGGGGAACCATGGCTCCCAGTAAACAACTCACCTTCCTCTCACTAGACCCAGGGCTCAAACTGCTGTCCCTCTTCCCTCCCAACCCCCAACCCCATGGTGCTCCCTATGCACATATTGATTCATTTTAAAAATGAAATTTTTGTGCAATAGGAAAAAAAAGTATGGAAAGGATTCAGTTTCGTGGGAAGGTACAAAGGTCAATGAGAGGGTGCACAGCCCCGTATAGCAGTTGTTCCTGTCTGAGTGATGATTATACTACCAAGGGGATTCATTAAAATGGAGCCTATTGCTGTTACACTGAATGAGGCGCTCCATAAATTCTGCTGTGAGCTTGTCAGGGGCTAAGTCCATATGTAAGGCTTAAATCCAATGGCTGCATCTGTGTGCTGGGGTTTGCACCCAACCCTCCTCTGCCTCCCCAAATGCTGGGTACAGCGCATACTCACTCCAGCCGAATCAAGAACCCGGGGCCTGACATCCTGTGCGTGGCCAGAAAGTGAGAATTCCTATTCCCGGGTTTCCAGCAAGACATTAGGTTTTAGAATGTGACAGAATCATGAGGTAGCCACTGGTTCTGGGTCCCAACCTAGGGGAAAGCAGGAGGGGACTAAGAAGGCTTTGGTTATACTAAAGGAAAATATCTTGGGCCCCAAAATCAGTGAGCTGAGAGGAAAATTCAAGCTGGAAGCTGCTCAGAGCAAACCTGCCTCTGATTCCAAAGTCATTGCTCTGCTGAGATAGCGGCATATTCTGATTGGCTCCTTTGGAAAGCTTATCAGAAATGCCAAGGAATGCAACTGTTTGTCCCTCGCCTACCTGTGACCTGGAAGCCCCCCTCCCTGCTTCCGGTTGTCTCTCCTTTCTGGACGGAACTGATGGACTTCTTACATCTATGGATTGGTGTGTCATGTCTCCCTAAAACCGAGCTGTGCCCCGACCACCTTGGGCACATGTTGTCAGGACGGCCTGAGGCTGTGTCACGGTACGCAGGGCACACGTCCTCAACCTTAGCAAAACAGACTGTAAATTAGCTGACAGCACTCTCAGATTTTCCGGGTTTACAGTTAGAGCAGTTTCAGGCTGTGTGGTTTTGTGACCTCTCCACAGCCTCCAAAAAAGAGGGCAGAAGCGTGTGCCAGGGAGTGTTCAGGGTGCGGATGGCTCTTGGTGTCATGACTGAGGAGCAGAGGCAGGCGACAGAAGATGAACTCTTTCTGGTCACCTGAAGAGTGGGGAAAACCTGAGGAGAAACCCTGCTTCAACAGACCTTTTTTTTTTTTTCAGTTGTTTAAGCCCAGTCAGTGGGAAGCCTCTTTATGAGTTCTGTAGTTGAAACTCCGACTTGAAAAAAAAATTGCTTTGGTCTGAGGAAAAAAATAATACATTCTAGTGAAAGGCTTTGTAGGGTCCCAGAATCATCTGAACATTTCACTCTGTTCAGCAAGGAATTCAGCGAGGCAGCCTTCTCGAATACTAGGAGATTGTCTCTCAGAAAATGGAGCTCGACAAGAACCGAGGGCAGGTCAGGGCTGGAGTGGGTTGACAGCTGTGTGCTATTCAGCTTTTACCAAGCATTGGGTGAGATGCACTAAATTTAAATGGGAACTCCTGGTCGCTATTTCCCTGCTTGGCTGGAGGAGATACTGACGCAGACATCAGATAACTGATATTGAAACAAGAATTCACAGTTCATTATTGACAACTTGAAAAAGCCAACTGAAGACACGCAGTTCTCTTGGAAGCCACTTCCTTTGATCTTCGTGGCCCAGTGTCTCCAAAACCAGGTGAGAATGAGACTTCTTTTTGTCCAGGTGGGGACACAGTCTCTCCTGCCCCCTCCGGCGGCCTTGCAGAAGATAGCCACTAGAGGACGACATTCGCCCAGCCATGGCTCCAAACCTGCTTCATAGCAGGGAAGTCAGAGACGTGGGGAATTATTATGCACAGTTCATTTCCTTATAATTTAACTCTCAGGGTAACAAAAGCATAATGTATAGCCTAGTTTTCGGGTCTGATTTACAACAATTTAAACTGAAAGATGATTTCTGCCTCACCCAACCCCTTCTAATCACTTCTGCTGATATCAGCAACGGAGAATTTTATATTTCATCAAGTGCTGTACCCTCCTAGGGACACAGATCTGGGAAGAGGAAAATGTAAAACAGGGTTCCTGCAAGCAGAGCTAGATGCAGATTTTCACTTTCTGCTTCAAATTTCATTATGGCCTTGCCAGTTAAAAAACAAAAAAAGAAACAAAACTTTATGTCTTTATTATGGTTGATTGGTTAGTATCCCTCACTACCTCAAAACATCAGGAAGTCCAAATGGGGCAAAACACTTTGTCCCCAAAGGGCTTATGGTGTCAGTTTCAAACCCAGAGGTAAAACGTATGAGCTTGGCGCTCCCCACCCCCACCCCCACCCCCACCCCCACCCCCACCCTCGTGGTTCCCTCTGACCCGTCCTTCAGCGGCTGACCCTTTTTTTTTCCTTCTCCTCAGCCCTTCCCTGTAGGCTCCAGCCTACTTTGAAGTCTCCTTCCTCTGGCTTCTTGAGCACTTACTGACTCTACCAGCAACTTAGCATTGTGTATCTATTGTCTCATTCACTAATTGCTTCATATGTGCATTCTTTTTTCTCCCCAAGGAAAAGGAAATAACATTTTTTTGAGTGCCTACTTTGTCTAAGGCTGTTTGCTAAGGGTATTGCATGTGATTTCCTTTAATCTTTTAAACAACCCTATGCCTTAGATGCAATTGATTTCATTTTACAGGTGAGGACACTGAGTCAGAGAGGCTAAATCACTTATACACGGTTACATTACAAATAACAGGCAGGATTGAAACGCAGGTATCTCTTTCTGTTACAGCATTCTGATGTCCACTTTGATGGTAAACAAGGTAAGTATCTCACCCTTCCACACTTTGAGCGCCAAGCAGAGTGACAGGCTGATAGAAAAGGAAAGAAAAAATCATTCACTGAGGTGCTCAAAATTCTTTGCAGCTGTTGATTAGGGTTGGCAAGTGAGTAATCAAGTGGCACGCATAAAGGAACAATGGTTTTTTGTAAGTATCTGGTGCCTTCCAGAACTCTCAGGGCACTGGGCTGCTACAAAAGCATTCAAGCAAGTTAACAAGATCAAGCCCCCAAATAAAGTCAGTGCGGAGGTGGTCTCTAAAGACCCGGTGGAACCTAAACCAGGATGCTCCTGCTCGTCGCAGGTTCACTCTGCACTTTAGGAAGTAAGGGAAATTAGGGGCAGAGGAATGTTGATTCCTAACCTCTGAGACCACATTAGTAAAACATATGGAACCGATAAGGAAATTATCATAGTCCCTGAAGAGTGGCTTTAAGAACTCAGAATTTCAATGCATTTTGGGGCTAGAAACACAAAAAAGGAAGCATCTTGGGGTTTCACTTTTATCTTATTTTTGAATTGTTTTCCCAGCTTTACTGAGGTATACTTGACAATAAAAATGTGTATATTTACAGCATAAAGGTGATGTTTTGGTATATGTATACATTGTTTAATAAGTACCACAATCAAGCTAATTAACATATCCATCATGTATCATTTTTTTTTGTGTGTAGTGAGAACATCTAAGATCTATTCTCTTAGAAATTTTCAAGTAATCATTATTATTATGTTTAAACTGAAATTTTATTTATTATTTTTGAGACATAGTCTTGCTCTGTCACCCAGGCTGGAGTGCAGTGGTGCCGTCTCAGCTCACTGCTACCTCTGCCTCCCAGGTTCAAGCGATTCTCCTGCCTCAACCTCCCTAGTAGCTGAGATTACAGGTGCCCACCACCACACCTGGCGAATTTTTGTATTTTTAGTAAAGGTGGGGTTTCAACATGTTGGCCAGGCTGGTCTCCAACTCCTGTGATCTGCCTGCCTTGACCTTCTAAAGTGCTGGGATTACAGGCGTGACCCATCATGCCTGGCCAAATATACATTATTATTAACTATAGTCACCATGCTGTATGACAGATCTCCAGAACTTCTTTATTCTAACTGAAACTTTGTACCCTTTGACCAACGACTCCCCATTTCTCCCCCATCTCCCAATGCCTGGCAACCACCTCTCTTGCCTCTATGCCTTTGACTTTTTTAGATGCCACATATACGTGAGATCCTGCAATATTTTTCTTTCTGTGCCTGGCTTATTTCACCTAGCACAGTACCCTGCAGGTTTATCCATGTTGTTGTAAATGTCAGAATTTCGTTCCTTAAGAAGGCTGAATAGTATTCCATTGTGTGTGTGCACATGTGTGTATCACATTTTCTTTATCCATTCATCTGTTTATAGACACGTAGGTTGAGTCTACCTTGGCTATTGTAAGTAATACTGAGATAAACATGGGATTCCAGACATCTCTTTGATATGCTGATTTCATTTCCTTTAGACTGATACCCAGAAGTGGGATCGCTAGATCATATGGTAGTTCTATTTTCAAAAATTTGAGGAGCTTCTCCATACTGTTTTTCACAATGGCTGTACTCATTTATAATCCTGCCAACGGTGTACACAGCTTCCCATTTCTCCACTCCTGTGTCAACACTTACCTTTTGTCTTTTTGATAAGAGCCGTTCTAACTGGTGTTGAGGTGATATCTCATTGTGTATCAATTTGTATTTCTCTGATGATGAGTGATATTGAGCATTTTTTCATATATTTGTTAACTATTTGTATGTCTTCTTTTGAAAAATGTCTATTCAAGTCCTTTACACGTTTTAAATTAGGTTATTTGTTTCCTTTGCCATTGAGTCATTTAAGTTCCTTATCTATTTTGGATATTAACTCCTTATCAGATATATGGTTTTCAAATATTCTTTCCCAGAGTAAAGAGGCTGCCTCTTTACTCTGTTGATTGTTTCCCTTGCTGAGCAGAAGCTTTTTAAGCTGCAGGTTACAAAATTAATATATAAAAATTAGTAGCATTTCATATGCTGCCAATGAATGCTCTGAAAGAAATCTAAAAAATCTCATTGCAATAGTATAAAAATATTCAGAAATAAATTTAACCAAGGAGGTAAAAGATCTGCACAGTGACCAGTAAAAGACATTAATGAAGGAAATGAAGAAGACACAAATAAATGGAAAGATATCCTGTGTTCATGGATTGAAAGAACTAATATTGTTACAATGTTCACATTACCCAATCTATAGCATCTACAGATTCAATGCTGTCCCTATCAAAATTCCAATGGCATTTTTCACAGAAATAGAAAAAAAGTCTAAAATTCATATGGAGCTAAAAGAGACCCCCAAAGAGACAAAGCAATCGTGAGCAAAAAGAACAAAGCTGGAAGCATCACAGTATCTGATTTCAAAATATACTACAAAGTTATAGTAAGCAAAATGACATGGTACCAGCATGAAAATAGATTCATAGACAAATAGAAGAGAATATAGAGCCTAGAAATAAATCTATGCATTTATAGCCAATTGATCTTCAACAAGAACACCAATAATACACAGTGGAGAGATAAGAGTTTCTTCAATAAACGTTGTTGGGAAAATTGGATATCTATGAAGAAGAATAAAATCGGACCTTTATCTCATACCATATAGAAAAATTGACTGAAATCTGATAAATGACTTAGATGTAAGACCTGAAACAATAAACTACCAGAAGAAAAGGACATAAGCTTCTTGATGTTAGTCTGGGCAATGATGTTTTGGATATGACCCCAAAAGCGCAGGCAACAAAAACAAAAATAGACAAGTGGGATAGCATCAAATACCTCTGGGGGTTTTGACTGTTAGGATTGCCAAGAAGCTAATGCCCAACTTTAAGGGTATCCCGAGGGCTGCATGATCACAGCACTCTGCCCAGCTTTGACACGAGTTCCTGTTTTTTTGTGCCATTTTTGAGTGGAAAGTTCAGGGTGAAGAAGGAAAAGTGCTGAGCTTTGAGGACAGAAAATCAGACAGACTTTGTTTCTGCTTCCGCTTCTGCTTCTTGTCTGCTCTGTGACCTTGAGTCTATGACTACAGTTGTCTGGGTCAATTTTCTCATAGTTAGAATGGGAATAATGAATAGTACCTACTCCTTAAAGTAAGCATGAGGATGAAATCAAATAAAGCATGAGTAACATGGATTTAAGAAAAACCTGGGGCTGGGATTTAGCAATAAGGTCATGAAGAAAACCCCTCAACTTTACCTACCCACCGAGGTAGAGACCATAGCTTATCAGTTATAAGACACTATTGGCTATAAGATATGACATGGCTTTATGTATTACCAAGAATGAAAAACAGGAAAAAAACAAAACAACCGTACCAATTAAACTCTGCACTTCATTGATTATAAGATACATCCCAATGTTAAAGATGCTAAAATGGAGTAAAGTTATCTTAAGAAAAAATTCATTTAAAAGTGAATGAACTATGGTACTTGCTAAAAAGCCTGTAAGGCAAATAGCTATGGAGTGGTTTCCACAGCAAAGGCCGTAATGTACAGAGGAGCACTTCTGATCAACTGGGAGGGAAGGAAGGGATGAGAGGTTAACAGAAATCGAATTGTAAGCCAGGGACTGAGCATGGGGTGGGGGGCTCTGGGAGCTCCTGCTATAGAATTTATTTTAAGGGAACAAAAAGTCAGAATCTGTAATGGACCTGAGGGTCAGGGATCTGCTAATTTTAGAAACAGAAGCACTGTGGCTGTTTCTTGAATTCACTCTGATCCCGTCACTCTAGAACAACGTGGATATCCTTAGGAGGAAAGGATGAAAAAGAGGAGCAGGCTCACCAACCCAGGGGATTTGGGCTCAGCCATTTGCTGAGGACCTCCAGTCAGGATAATGTAGGCAAGAGGGTGATGTCTTCCTTCATGCTAGACTGAAGCCGGCAGGGACTCTTGAGGATAGAGAGTGATAATGCTGCAGCCGCTCGCTGTCCATCCTCAGGTCCCTAGCAGCAGTGGGCAGGAGCAGTGGTGGTGACTGATGGCTGGCACTGCAGAGGCCAGGGTGCTTCAGGGAGCAGCAGCCAGAAGGGTATTCAGGCAGGAGCACTTGGCAGCCTGAGGCAGCAGAGAGAAGCTGCGGCAGGGCTGATGCCTGAGTGCACAAGCGACATCTTCCAGGGCCTCCCTGAAATACCTGGCAGGAGGAAGAGACCTTGAAAGTGAGCTGGGAATCCTACCTATGCCGATGGGGCAAGGAACCAGAGAGCCCAGAGCACTTAGGTTAATGGGATCTGATTTATATTCACAAGTGGCTGAGGCTTGGGATCCTTCCTGTAACCTTTTAGACACCTATTGCTAAGTAAATACTAAGTTCCCTTTTCTTCCCTTCCCTTCTCTAGAAGGCTTGTATTTGGAGACCTTATCCTAATTTATCAAAGCAGTATTAAGACCCAGTCCATCTATGATCATTTTTTTTCTCCTAAGCTTTATTAAACAAAATAGAGTCAAGTTGTTTTTAAAAAGATCTCCCAAGGTGTCAATTCAAACAAAATCCTTTCTTCCCAATGTTGCTTCTCTTGGCTCTGTTATAAGCCGATGTGATCCAAATTGATGAGGTTCTGGAAGGCATTCCAGGCTCACTCTTGTCTCAGGGGTGGTGCACCTGCTTTCACCCTGTCAGTGGGAAGAGCGTTCCAGGGAGTCTGTGTGTCTTATTCTCCTGAGTTCAAAGGCCATTTTCTTAGTGAAAGCTACCAGACTACCTTAATTAAAATTGCAGCCACCTACCAGCCCCACGTCCCTCCCGTGCGTGCTTTTATTCTCCATTATATTCATGACTACCAATGCACGTTTTAATAATAATTTGTTTATTGTTTGCCTCCTGCAGTAGGACAGAGACTTATTTTAGTCCTGTTTATTCACATATCTCAGAGCTTGGAGGGGTGCCTGGCACGTGAAAGCCCTCAAATATTTGTGTGAATGCTATGAAAATGTCCCACTTCTCATTAATATTTCTGCCATTTGATGTTGGCTGGATTGAAAGTGGCATTTTATTTTCTTAGCATCTTTCTTAGTATATCTAAGAATTCTTTCTTGCTACATTTAACTCTGGATAAAGAAAAAAGTATGCATAAAAGAATAAGAAAAATGCCATATAGAAAAGCAAATGAAGGCTCACAGAGCCAGCAAGTGGCAACAAAACCAAAGGAAGATTATTCAGTCCCAGAAAGCTAAAGGCTTCATACCAAGTGATAATATAACGATAACAATAATAATAGTAATAGTGATAGCTGCTGGCGGGTACCACCTGCAATCCAGGGCTTCATTTTCCAGACATGTAATTAGTATCATAGAATTGTCTTTCAGGAGCTTAGAATTCCTATGACCTTATTGGGGCAGGGGGTGGGAAACTACAAGGAAACTGACATGAAGATACATAATAACAGGAAGTAGGAGTAGCTAAAGGAAAAGGAGGAGGAGAAAGAGAAGGAAAGTAAAAGGAAACAGGCCAATATCCCCAGCTGCCCCCACCCCCTGCCCACCCCGGGAACACTCATTTCACGGTCTCCGCTGTTTCCGCCCTCTGCTCCAGCATCAACCCCCGGCTCAGGTGGGATTCTTTTCCCTCAATATGTCAAATGTTTAAAATCACTTGCGCCATCTCTCTAGGGGAGTTAGTAACAAATAAGGCATCTTAAAAAATTGCTTAAGATACCTTTCTATAACGGTTTAAAAGTGTGAGTATCCTAGCTCCAGCATAGCCTGAAAAGCATCTGAATACCACGGGATAAAGGAGCTTCCAGGGCTTTTTGGAGGAAGGAAAACTGCAGGTTTGGAAATTCAGCCTTAAGCTCCTGCTGCAGAGGTGAACAGGGATTTAGGGACGAAGTGAATCTGGGAACTTAACCTCAGTGGTGTGTGGCACACATGAGCTCACAGTTTCTCTGACTTCCTTCCAGCACATTGAGCAAAGCTGAAAGCATCCACTCGGAGGAATATACCAGGAAGCTAGGCACGACAACGAAAATGCCACCCTGTCCATTTTCAGTCCAAATGAAACAATGGTCAGGATTTGAAACTGGGAAACCACAAAGAGCCAAGAGAGAAAGATTCTAAACTTCTGTTTGAAAAGAGTTTGTCCCCAGGAGGAGCAGAATGGGCATAGATTAGTGCCACTGCTCTTGTTTTAGATGGAGAAATTATGCCAGGAGGGAGAGTTGCTGTGATTTGCTTCATATTACACAGGTGGAGCAGAATTTTTAATAATTACTGGCTGACAGCAGCTGTGTTTTTAACACCATAGCAACAATCAACTCCTAGTTTATTCTGAGTTTATAAAATTATCCAGGCCACAAAGACATTATTAAAAATAAAAAAATAAAACTCCAATTTGGGTGACAGAGTGAGACCGTGTCTCAAAAAATGAGAGAGAAAAAGAGAGATACTGCATTAGATCATGCCTAACAGTTGAGTTGTTAGTCTAGTGCCTTCCCCAAGCAGCACCAGGGGCAGACCCCAGATCTGTCACATGTGGGCTCTGAGCACCAGGAATGTAGTTAGTCTACACTGAGACCTGCTGTAAGTATAAAACACACTGGACTTCAAAAATGGTATATATATTAGAAACAGTGCAAAATATCTCATATAAAAATGTTTATATTGATTATATGTTGAAGTAATGATATTTTGGCTATAGTGTGCTACATAAAATATATTACTAAAGTTAATTTTACTGGTTTCCTTTTACATTTTAATGTGGCTGCTAGAAGATCTATGGTTATATATAAGACATGCATTATATTTTAGAGCTTCTCTAGATACAGGTGTTTCTGGCTATAGAACAGGTCATACAAACTTTCCAGACAAGAAGTATTTCCAGCTTTATTCTCTTTCATCTTATCTACACCCTATAAAGAAATGGAGGTAATGGAGGCTACTCTAGCCTGATAGCAGAGGTTGAAAACAGGTAGCTTTTTAGCTCAATATAACCCATAGAGATGTCTCAACTGCAAAATGTTGGCCCACACAATGTGTTCCAAAAATCTCATCAACATTTTAAAAACTAAATACTTTAATACATCTTTTTTTGTTTTTAGCATCCGTTGAAAAATCAAAAGATTCAGCAATGCTAGGCCCACCACCCCAGATGAAAAAATCCTCCTGGCTACAGGATGAAGCAACTGCTTCATCAGAAGCCCTAGAGAAGAACACACAGGTATGAGGAAAATATTTACATTCTGTCATTTAAACTTTCTTCATAAAAGAACCACAATGTTCTATGTATCTTTCCATTTTGTTGTCATTGTTCTATTTGTTTCCATGAAAGTATGTTTGTCAAGGTAGGAGGTAGGAGGATAGAACACATGTTATCTTGTACTTTGCTGGCTTGATTTGTAACTTTGCAATATTTAGACATACAATAGATGGACTTTTGTTTCTGTTGATGCAAACCCAGTAAAGTTAGGGGCAAGACTAGTGCTGAGCACCTAAATGAAGATTTAAATATTTGCTGACTGATTGGTGTGGAACTGGAACAAAGGCAAAAGGATTTTTAAAAAATGATGTTTAAGAATTTTGAATTCCTGTTCACCCCATTGCTTAGGTCTCATCTTGAGTCTCAGGGTAATCTCAGTGAAATTCCCTGGCTGGGATGACCAGGGCAGCTGGTTGGTTGTGAGTCAACAGGTAATGTTTCATTCGTGCTAACAAAAAACCACGTGACTATATCCCCCATATCAAACCTCCATAGTTGGGGGTCTCATTGCCAAGCCTATGGAATTCTGCCTACCATTTTCAGAAGTTGCTTATTTGAGCAGTACTGATTATCTTTTATTTCACGCTTGCGAACTTAGGAAACTCCTGGGCCTGTTGACTCAAGAGAATGTCAAAACTGACTTGAAATCCTTCTCTCTATAAATCACAATAGGAAACTCTGTGTTATCATTGGATAGCTAACTAATATGTATTAAGTGAATATGCCGTGTTTTGTGTTATATTGGGCTCCGTGCAAGGGATTGGGAAATAGAAAATATGATAAAGTAGGAGACATGGCGTTTCGGAAGATCTTCTTATCACCCTCCTTTATGGGGGAAGACCACTGTATCAAACCACGCAGTGGCATACAGCCATTTACATTTCTAATCACCCTTCTGTGGTTCTGCTGGGGCAGCTCTGTCTCGACTGTGGGACTATGAGTCAGCTGGGAAGGCTCCGATCCACAGATGTTCATTCTGGGGTCCAGGATGAAGGGGCAGCTGCTTCTCGTGAAGGGGCATCCTTCTCATGGCCATGACAGGAGGAGAGAGAGCCAGGCCTACCATGCAGGCTGACTTTAAGCCTTCGCGTGTACCGCTCCTGTTGATAGGCCATTGGCCAAAGCAGATTGCATGGCCAAGCCCATGTTGGGATGAAAAGAAAAGTGAATATTTGCAGATAATAAATCCAAACAATCCCAACTTCCCTAATGTGAGTTCTGGGGTGTGCAGGACACTCCATCTCCCACTTCAGAGGTTAAAGAAGCAAGATATCTCTTCTCTCTGGATACTGCCCTGGCAGGGCCAACTGAACAATTCAGAGGTAGTGACTCAAAGAGGTAAGAGAGATCACTCACTTGGCAGAGTAGAATCAAATGAGCAGAGCTGGGCACAGTGACTCATGCCTATAATCCCAGTACTTTGGGAGGCTAAAGAGGGTGGACCACTTGAGGCCTGGAGTTTGAAACCAGCCTGGCTAACATGGTGAAACCCTGTCTCTACTAAATGTACAAAAATTAGCTGGGCCTGGTGGTGTATACCTGTAATCCCAGCTACTTGGGAGGTTAAAGCAGGAGAATTGCTTGAACCTGGGAGGCAGAGGTTGCAGTGAACTGAGATTGTACCTCCAGCCTGGGTGACAGAATGAGACTCTGTCTCAAAAAAAAATGTCAAATGAGCAGGGCAGTCACGTCCTGTTCTAAGTAGCTCTGTCAGCAGATTATCCCTGGGGCAGGGCCTTGGCTATGTTCTCCTTTGCCTAATATTTCCTGGCCGATCTGGTTTTCTGAGCCTGGTTCTGCAGCCAACCAGATAATTCTGGTATTGATCCAGTTAACTGATTTCTCTTTGCTAGCCAGAGATACTTCTGGTTGTTTGTCACCAAGAAAGTTTACTGGTGAGAGTGGGCACAATATTTTGCCCTTGAGAAATATTCTGTAGACTGAAGAACTAACATTCTCGAAGAAAACTCTTGTACATGTATCATGCAATAGTCTTGGAAGTGAGAATACAGACTTAGGGTCTAATAGTTACGATTTCAAATCTCAACTTTGGCAGTTCTTGCTGCATGACCTTGTGTATATGATTTAACTTCTCCAAGCTTTCGTTTCCTCACTTATAAATAGAAACAACACTATCTACTTCACCATGTCTCTGCATAATAAATAGTATGCTTAAATCTCCTAGCACAGCACCTAGAATGGCATAGATCTTTAATAAGTAGCATTTGTGACTTTTATTGTAGTAAGGGGTTATTGAGTGCGGTAGGCATCCCGAAGGAAGGGAGCTGTGGGTAAAGTCTTAAAAAAAAAGTGGGGTCACAGAGTAATGAAAGGAAATAGAGGAGCATTACATAAAAAAAGTGTGTGTAAAAGTCAAAGTAGAAGGGCAGGACTGGACATGCTCTATGTGAGAGATATGAAGGAAACTGGCATGGCTATTTAGAGGGGGTATATCTGCATGGGAAAGAAAAAAGGCTGTGAAGCAAGAGAGGATCTGATGCTAGATGGAGGCCTCTGAATAGTAGATAAGGTTTAAATTTGATGATTTGGTAATAGGGAGCCCTTACGGGTTTTTAGGCTGACGTAAAATACATGCATTTGCGTAAGGAGAGGTTACACATATTTTACAAATATTTTGGGGGTTGTGGGGGATGGCTTAGGATGGAAATGGATTAGAAAGCAATGGCTATAAGTCTCGTACAGGGTGATGAAAAGCTGGACTCGGGTAATTGTTGTGGAAGTAGAATTCTCCTCTACGAAGAAACCCATCTGAGGAATATGGGAGGCCCAGTGACTGTTTAGAAGCAAGGATGGGAGGAATGTGGGGTCACTGCTTCATTTGGAAAGTGACTGAATTCATAAGCAAGAATCAATAATTGCTTCTTTTTTATTGATACATAATTTGCATTCCACACATTTCACTGTTTTACAGTGTTACAGTGTACAGTGCAATGGGTTTTAGTATATTTACAAGTTTGTGCAACCATCACCACTGTCTACTTCCAGGACATTCTCATCATGCCAAAAAGAAACCTCATATCTCTTAGCAGTCACTCCCCTTCCCCTGCCCCTAGAGCCCCTTGCAGCCACTTATCTACATTCTGTCTCTATGGATTTGGCTATTCTAGACATTTCATATAAATGGAAATTTTGCAATATGTAGCCTTTTGTGTTTGATTTCATTCATTTACCATAACAATTTCATGGTTTCTCCATGTTCTAGTATGTATCAGTACTTTATTTCTTTTATGTGGCTGAATAATATGCCATTGTATGGACATACCACATTTTATTTATCTATTCATCAGTTGATGGACATTTGAGTTGTTCTAACTTTTTGACTATTATAAATAATGCTGCTATGAACATCTGTCCACAAGTTTTTGTATAAACCTATGTTTCCAGTTCTCTTGAGTATATACCCAGGAGAGAAATTGCTGGGCCACATGGTAATTCCATGTTTAATCATTGAAGAACTGCCAAGCTGTCTTCCATAGCAGCCACACCATTTTACATTCCCACCAGCAATGTAGGAAGGTTCTAATTAGACCACATTCTTACCAACATTTGTTATTTTTTGCTTGTTCTTTTGTCTTTATGGCCATTTTAGTGGATGTAAATTAAGTTGCCATTTTAAGTTGTATTTCCTTTAGGACTAATGATATTGATTATTTATTTATTTATTTATTTTGAAACAGAGTCTTGCTCTCTGCAATGGTGCAATCTCAGCTTACTGCTACCTCTGCCTCCCGGGTTCAAATGATCCTCCTGCCTCAGCCCCCTGAGTAGCTGGAAATACAGGGGCTTCCACCACACCTAGCTACCTTTTTTATATTTTTAGTAGAGACAGGGTTTCACCATGTTGGCCAGGCTGGCCTCAAACTCCTGACCTCAGGTGATTCACCCTCCTTGGCCCCCCAGAGTGCTGGGATTATAGGCTAATTATCCTTTTATGTGCTCACTGTCCATTTGTGTATCTTCTTTGAAGAAATGTCTGTTCAAATCCTTTGCCCAAAATAGTGAGATTTTTGCCACGTTCTGTGATTTGTCCTAAGACCATCTCCACAAAATGCCATTTTTGATAGCTCTTTAGGGTATAATTGACACTATGTAAATCTGAATATTCTAAGGTTTTCAAGTTTTTAAGAAACTAGAGTGATCCTTCTTTTTTTCTGTTTGGTCTGCAAGTATGTGATCAAGAAATTTAAACTGCACTAGGGAGCTATTTCTCTACTCATTCCATCTGCCTCATTATTGTTCAAGTTCAATGAATGTAATTGATATTAACACTTTGGATTTATTTTTTTAACCTTCTTTTATCTGATATCAAGGACAAACCAAATAAAGTTCTTTACAAAAGTTAATTAATTTAACTTTATTTGAACCTTCTCCCAAATGGAGCTTGGTACTTTCCAAATTAGCAATATAGAAATAAACTACACAAGGATATTTTTAGGTAGCTATAAATTAAAGGGGTTGGACTAAATTATTTCAGACTTTTCTTTCAGCTTTAACATTCCATGATTCTAACATAGTTGGTTGGTAACTGAGAGGGGATGTGAACACAAGAATGCTAATTTAAGCCCCCTTCCTTGGTCAAAATGCCATTCTTCTCTGATGAGGTCACATTTGCAAAATAAATCTGGTCCCTTGGAGCCTGAGAACTCTGGAAATGTAAGAACTAGTTCACGGAAGGAAAGGTTCAGAAACTAATGTATACACTTAAGAGAGTGGTCATAGTCATTACTTTGTGGATGAACTGTACTTATAGATAAAAGTCATGGCTTAAAAATGCAAAACAGATGGTGGTTAGGTAGCGGGGTGAACTTATTCCTTGGAAACCAATGGGATTTGGACTGAGATATTTTTGAAAAGTCCAAAATGTTAACGGAAACTTCAGCATGAGGTTAAGGAGGAGTATACGGAAAATATTATCCATTTGCACTCTGCTTCCATCTAGCTATTAGAATGGGATGGAATAAACCTGAAAATAGAATCAGGAGGAAATAGAAGCCAGTATGCTGCTATGAGTTGGAGATAAAATGAGTGTCAGAATCATGGAAAGTTTGTGTGCCTTAAAAGCTAGATTTGTTCTGCTTTGAACACATTTCAGGTTTTCTGCTGGAACTATTTGAGAGAGAAGGGCTAAAGAGAATGAATAATTGGAATTTGCATTTACTGGATGTTTTCTGCTTAGCACTTTCCTAAGATCTTTGGGTGATTTGAACTCTGAGCTAAAGGAGCTTAAAATTATTCCTATATGAAACATTTTAGCTATACAACCAAGCAGTGTGTATGATTGAATGTTACAATGTAAATTGGTCAGATGCAGTGGCTCACACTGTAATCTCAACACTTAGGGAGGCTGAGGTGGGAGGATTGCTGGAGGCCTGAGTTTGAGACCAACCTGTGCAATATAGCAAGACCCCAATCTGTACTACTAATAAAAACTTAGCTATTCGGGAGGCTGAGGAGGGAGGACTGCTTGACCCCAGGAATTGGAAGTTACAGTGAACTCTGTACCACTGCACTCCAGCCTGAGTGACAGAGTGAGACCCAGTCTCTTAAAAGGAAAAGTAAAAAAAAATTATATGAATTATGTGTTATAGGAAGTCAGATCAATCCGGTTATTGATCCAGGTCAGAGAAATCAGTCTCAGGAAGAGCATCCAGGACTAGGTTACTGGGACATGGACATGAAGAATGAATGGAATTTGGGGAAGGGATGTGTAGAAAAGAGGGCAGGACTTGGAGGAGTGAAGATTTGGTATAAGAGATGGTCATAGTGTGACCAGGGTATAGAAAATAATCTCAGACTGGGGTGGAATATCTCATCAAAAATGAGAAGGCTATAGTGCTAATGACCTCAGGGATGATATCTCATTGGGCCTTGAATGTGAAATGTGAAAGCTTTTGTTATTAAAAGACTAAAGTAGCAAGGAACTGTTTACTGGTTATCCACCCTAAAAACGGCAAAGATTGTAGAGAGAGGTATAACCTAAAAAGAATCTGCATTACAAATATTTTACAAGTCCAGTTTCAATGCTTGACTTTGTCTAATTCCTTGATAAATTCATGCTGTTAAAACATATGCTTTTTGGAAGAATCACAAAACAATGTAAAAATTTAAAAAAAACCTTAAAGTCATCAAATTCATTCTTCTCATTATATGTGGGAGAACTGAAGAGTCAAAGGAAATAAGTGGATTGCTCAAAGTCACACAGCTGATAAGTGGCAGGGGCCACATCTCTTAGACCTTGGCTTCTGTGCCACAGAAAATGCATTGTTTAAGCTCCAACCCTGATTTCCTGACATCCTGACCTTGCCAGATCTAGCCAAGGATTTGTTCTGTTTCTTTCTAGTATCTTGGTGGACAAAATATCATTTTATATAAATTATCTAGAACCCTGTCCCTCAAACTATGGTTCATAAATCAACTGCATCAAAATGTTCCTAAACCCCATCTCCAAAATATTATATAATGATTTCTGGTGGTAGAGCTGAAGAATATGCATCTTACTCAAGAATTTGGGTGATTTTATATGTTGAAGTTTGAGAATCACTGCTCTAAAGCAAAATAGAATTCATCCAGAATGTTTTCTTTTGTTTATGAGATCTCAGATAGATCATGTAGTAAAAATAATTTAAATAGTCACCAGTTTGTTATTTATATGGGTTGAAGAAGTAGGGATTCTGCATTTTTACTATTATTGTATAATATTCATGTATTTAATCACCGAAATCCTACAGGGGAGAATATAAAAATGTGAATTATTTTTTCCTCACACAGCTGCAGGCTGAAAGAGGACATATGTCTGAAATATGTGTGAGTGTGAGTGTGTGTATATATGTGCCTGTGTGTCTGTGTTTACATTACGGCATAGACCATACCCAGTGAAGAAACTGAATTGATAATCCATGATCTCCGTGTGTTCCACAAGTCCCTGATTCAGATGTTTTTATAGGTGAGAGTTATCATATTTTCAAATAAGAGATCATCTTTGGCTTATATAGGTTGTTTCAGAAAGAAAAAAGGTTATCTGAATTTTATGGATTTAATATAACTATGACTTGAAAATTGGATAAGAAAAGTATAAGAAAAGAAAAATAGAGTCATTTTACTTATAAATAGATGCAAAATCTTAAAGAAAATGTTAATTAACCGAGTAGAATCAAATCCCCAAAGAGTAAGAAGAATAAAAAGATAGTTTAACATCAGAAATTCACCACATTAATAGACAAAAGAAGAAAAATCATTGATTATCTCAATAGCTATAGATAAAGCATTTTATATCGTTCAATACAGTGATAAAGCCTGATGACAGTGATTAATCCTGAGCAGAAGAATCAGGTTAGATTGGTGTGTGTATATGTGTGTGTGTGTATATTATAGTGTGTGTACAAATATAAATACGTTTATAGAAAATATATTAATCATACTTTTTTATAATCATTCAGTAAGTAAGCACTAAAGTGAAATATTCTTAATTTGATAAAGGCTACATACCTAAAATCTACAACTAACATTATATTAACAGAAAAATCTGGCGGGTGCAGTGGCTTACACTTGTAATTCCAGCACTTTGGGAGGCTGAGGTGGGTGAATCATCTGAAGTCAGGAGTTTGAGACTAGGCTCGCCAACATGGTGAAACCCCGTCTCTACTAAAAATACAAAAATTAGCCAGGCGTGGTGGCGCACACCTATGATCCCGGCTACTCAGGAGGCTGAGGAATGGGAATCGCTTGAATCTTGGGGGTGGAGGGGGTGGAGGTTGCAGTGAGCTGAGATGGTGCCACTGCACTCCAGCCTGGGTCACAGAGTGAGACTTTGTCTCAAAAAAAATAAAATAAAATAAAAATAAAGAAAGAAAAATCTCTGGGTTTATTCCAATTAATATTAGGTACAAAATAAATGTATCTATTCTTATCACTACTGGCTGACATAGTGCTAGATGTTCTGGCCAATTATCTCAGCTAAGAAAAAAGAAAGTTTTTGAAAAAAATAGATGAATCACATTTTACTGATAATATGTTTGTCTCCATTGAAAATTTAATCAAATTGAACTAAGAAACTATTAGAATTGTTAAGAGTTCAGCAAAGTTGATGGGTACAAAATTATTTAACAAAATCAATAATATTTCTTTATACCAACAAGAATAAATTGGAAAATATCATAAAAAATAAAATATTATTCACAATAACATTAGAAGTTGATAAACTATGACCTGAAAGACAAATATGGACTGCTAAAGTGAGGTTTTATCAGAACATAGACATGTCCATTTGCTTACATAAATGCAAGGATGCAAGGAAGAAAACCACATAGAAAAATGAACAAAGATAAGTAGTCAGCTCACAGAAGGAGAGTTCCCAGTGACTAATTACTAAGGAAAGAGATGCTCAAATTACCCTGGTAATCAGCTAGCTTTAATTTAAAATAGAAAAGAAATAACACTAGGATGGCAAAAAATTTAAAACATGAGTAATAGCAAGTGTTGATGAGGACATAGGGAGATAATTTATTGCCAAAGGGTGGGATGGCTATAAATTGGTACAGCCACTCTGCACAGCTAGTGGTATCTGGTGAATTAAAATATGTATACATCTATAATCTAGTGATCCTAATCTAGTCTTTTATCATAAAGACTTCTTGCAAAGTTCCATAAAGGAACATGCACAGGGATGTTCATAGATGTATTGTTTGCTGTAGTGAGAAGTTGAAGATAAGGGAAGGAGAGCGCATGAATCAAATGTGGATGCTGCTCTGGAACTCTGCCAAATGCAGAAGGAAATATATATATAAACATGTGTTGATACTAAAACATGGTGGTGAGTAAGAAATGCTGGGAACAGAATAAAATGTATAGCATAATACCATTTCTATAAATTGAAAATGTATATACATAGAAAACAGCATTAAAATTTTATAAGAATAAATATGTGCATCAGGACATATATCAGATACATTGGACAGAGTACCTGTGGTGTGGAGGGAGGAAAATATAAGTGTGGAAATGTGGAGAGGGGAGAGGAAGTGAAATAATAAAGTTGACAATAAGCCTTTTGCTAACTGATAATATTCTGTGAACTGGAGAGTGGAATAAATTTAACTGTACCCTAGTGTATAGTTTGTTCTCACACTGCTATAAAGGAATACCTGAGACTGGGTAATTTATAAAGAAAAGAGGTCTAATTGGCTCTCAGTCCCATAGACTGCATAGAAAACATGGCTGGGAGACTGCAGGAAACTTACAATCGTGGCAGAAGGTGAAGGGGAAGCAGGCACATCTTACATGGCTGGAGCCAGAGGAGAGAAGGGGGAGGTGTCACATGCTTTTAAACAACCAAGTCTCGTGAGAACTCACTCACTGTCATGAGAAGAGCACCAGAGGGTGAGATCCACCACTACGCCTCCCACCAGGCCCCAGCACCAACAATGGGGATTACAATTTGACATGAGATTTCAGTGGGGCCACAGACCCCAATCATATCACCCAGGTTAAGAAAAAACCATAATGTCAAACTTTTACCCAAATTTTAAAATAATAAAATTAGCAATGATCATAAAATACACATTTGCCATTGAAAACTTATCATTCATGTATATGTGTGTATATATATATATATATATACACACACACACACACACACACATATATATATATATACACACACATATATATATATGAACAGAATTTCTCTTCTTTTGTGGATATTTCTTAGCTCAGTCAGAAAACTGTGTTTATGGGCATTTGGGAGGAATTGAAGGTTGAGAGGGTTTTGCTCTGCTGTTGCTCAGAATGTAATATCCGACAAGGCTATCTGCGTGGCTATCAGCAACATTAGTCCTCCGGTGAATCGGAATGCCACAGGATATGGATTAGCATTTAAATGCAATAAAATCATACCCAATACTGCTGTGGATGAGAAGCTGAAGCTATTTATTCCTAGTATCCAGCTCAGACTTGTATCATACCAACTGAGAATTTCTTTTTTATTCCTATGGTTCTAACAGCGTCAGACACACATTAGTATTTTTTAAACGTTGAAAGAATACTAGTTGAATGAATGAGTAAAAACAAAACAAAACAAATTACCCCTTGCCTCAAATGAGACCTAAAAATGTGTAATGTATTAATGAAAATTCCACCAATAACATATGCAATAATTGCAAACCTTGGAAAACTTGAAAAAATATTTAATGAACAAATCTTCCCTTTCTTAGATAAAGAAAATGTTTTTTGGTAGAAGGCGTCTTGCACACTTTTTTATGGGGTCCATCTGTCCTCTTGTTTCATGACTGGCAACACACCAGATTATGGCTTAAGCTGAAGTGCAATGACTGGAATTATTGGACTGAGTGAGAGATGTCAGCTAACCCAAGGATAAAATGACTAGAGAATAAGGAGAATAGTGGTAAGCAAACAAGGATTAGAAAAGTTCTGTCAAAGCTACTGACCAAGAAGGGAGTGTCATTCTTAGAATCAGGAGAGTGGGCCTGGGCACACAACCTCAGCTAGGAGAAGGCTGCTGTTCCTTCTCAATATCTAAGGTCAAATGGAACTTAGGCCAATGGAACAGACATTTTCGAGCAAATCTTTGGGATAAGTGCTTTTCAGATGCTATCTTCTTTAATCCTTACAACATTATGAGGTGGCTGAGGTGGTTATTCCTGTCTTCATTTCAGATGGGATAGCTTAAGGCTCAGAGATCTTACGTGTCTTGCCAAGGTCAGTTCAGTGGTAGAAGTAAAATATGAACTCACAATTTTTTGCTCCAAAGTACTGGCTATTCCCATAAAATGACAGTCTCTTTTTTAACCTAAGCTGAGAGTGAAGGCAGATGAAGGAGAAAATATAAATGTATCATAGCCAGAAGAGAAAGATCTGAGTTCAAATGGGCTGGCCTCAGGTAATGGGAGCTTGAAAATATTCAGAAGTGATGATGCCATTAAATAATGCTTATTTCCTAAATTGGAGTAGCATTGGAATGTGTCTATGTGCCAAGAACTATCTACTTGTGCATAATTTTTAACATTTGCATATCATCAAAAACTTTTCGTAGTGCCTGTTAGGTATAAGATACTCTGACTTACTGGCCTGCGGGTGGTAGCAGAGGCTGGGGAAGGATTTAGAGAAAACTTTCTCATTCTCAAGAGGGTTGAAAAGTAACTGAAAAGGCAGAACAGGTAAAATGTGGACAATGCAAGGTACACTGGTGGAATAGACAAAGGGTCATGGGAAGATAGAGGCAAAGATGAGAGCTACTGAGTGGTTAGTAGGAGAACATTTTAAGGAGACAGCGAGATTTAAGAAAGGACACAAAAATGAGAAAGGTTTAAATCTGTGCTTCTCAAAGTATGATCAGAAGACCCCTGGGGATTCCCAGAAACCATTTCAGGAAGTCTGGGAGATCAAAACTGTTTTTATAAAAATTTAAGATTACCTTTCTCCCTGTGTTCACCTTTGTACTGACAGCACAAAATAATGTGGATAAAACTGCAATGGTACCATGTTGTGTAGGTAGTGTACAGGTTTTCTTCACTGTTTTACAGTCATAGTTTTAAAGAATTATAATTTCACTTAAGAATATCAGTGGTGGAAAAGTAAAATAATTTTAGTAACTCTCAACTCTTGAGAACAGATCTTTTCATACGGTAT
The DNA here is from genome assembly GCA_963573385.1 of Cacajao melanocephalus. Lineage (NCBI taxonomy): Eukaryota > Metazoa > Chordata > Mammalia > Primates > Pitheciidae > Cacajao > Cacajao melanocephalus. Next base: position 29,535 of record CAUYLG010020552.1, read on the forward strand.
ACTGTGTGATAAAGTGGGAAGTAAACAAAAAGCACTTTTTGTATGTAATGAAGGATTGTAGTCCTGAGTTATGAGCTGAAATAGCTGCTTTTTTTCCTCGTATAACACCATATTTTTTTTCTTGAAAGGATGACAGACAAACTATGGCTATTCAGGCTTGGGTATTTGGCAGACATTTTCTAGAAACTGAAGAAAGTAAGCCTTTCACTTCAAGGAACACAATTGATAGTATTTGCTGCCAAAAAAAAAAAAAAAAAAGACTGGGGGAATACATAACCATTACCATAAGCTTGATAGCTTTCCAATACCAGTACTTAGAGTTCCAATACTTAGAGTTTTCTGATGAGATAGGTAATGATATTAATGAATGTAATATATATATTATATATAATATACATATTATATATAATATATATTATATGTAATATATATATTATATAATATGTATATTATATGTAATATATAGTATATATATAGTATATAATATAATATATATATATTCCTACAGTATGTAGCCTGTTGAATCTAGTTTCTTTCACTTAGCAAAATGCATTTGAAATTCATTCACATTGTCGATTTTGTGGGTTGCTCCTTTTTCTTGGCTGGGTAACATTTCATTGTATGGACATACCACATTTTACTCATTTGTTCATCAGTTAAGGACATTAGCATTGTTTCCAGCTTTGGGCAATTATGAACAAACATTTACATACAGGTTTTTGTGTGAACATACATTTTCATTTCTTTTGGGTAAATACATAGGAGTTTCACATTATAATACGATTTAGACATTTGAAGAAGAAAAAGGAAATATTCTAGATCAGGAGTTTGCAACTCCCTGGCCATGGACTGGTACCGGTCTGTAGCCTGTTAGGAACCAGGCCATACAGCAGGAGGTGAGCAGCGGGCAAGTGAGTGAAGCTTCATCTGTATTTACAGCCGCTCCCTATCACGTGCATTACCACCTGGCTCCACCTCCTGTCAGATCAGTGGTGGCATTAGATTCTCATAGGAACGTGAACCCTACTGTGAGCTGCTCATGTGAGAGATCTAGGTTGCGCATTCCTTACAGAATCTAATACATGATGATCTGTCACTGCCTCCCATCACCCCCAGATAAGGACGTGTAGTTGCAGGAAAAGCAGCTCAGAGCTCCCACTGATGCTACATTATGGTGAGTTGTATAATTATTTAATTCTATATTGCAATAATAATAGAAATAAAGTACACAATAAATGTAATGTGCTTGAATCATCCCCAAACCATCCTCATCCCCAGTTCTGTGGAAAAATTGTCTTCATGTAACTGGTCCCTGGTGTCAAAAAGGTTGGGAACTGTTATTCTAGACAGAGACAAAATATAGGTTTGTTCCCTTTTTTGGTTATTTCACAGCTAGACTATCATCATCTTTATCTTAGTGCTGTCCTCTGCAAGTTCCCACTATTGATCAAGTATACATGAAAGAGATGTTTTAATGACAATACTGCCGTGCTCATAAATGCAGGATTTTTCATGGAGATTCTGGGGCCTGGTGAATAAGCCAGTTTAATTGTTGCAAAAGCCTTGTGAAGTAGCAGAAGGGATCCTGCAAAGATGCTTTGGAGCCAGCTTGTTGAGAGCTCTGAGTACCAAACTAAGGAAATAACTATTTCTTAGTAATGGATTAGAATTAAAGATCCTCCAGAAAGAATAAGGACTTCTTACTCTTGTTAACAAATTCATCATTTAAAAATATACACATAATTAATGGTTACTATAGACATTTTGAAAATTTAGAGTTAAAAAAAATCCTTTACCAAATAAATTACTGTTACATTTTGGTTATTTTCATCTGATCATTTTTTATCCTTATTTTTACATAATTATGATCACATTCTTGATATTATTTTACTCATTTTTCACTAATACTTTATTATAACAATTTTCTTCTTATAAAAATTTTCAGAAACACAATATCCCATCATATAGCTCTAACATAGTTTACTTGGTCATTTCTTGATTATTTCTTGATAATCTCTTGCGAATTTGTGTTTAAATATTGTTTGTTTCTGTTTTATCACTAGTATAAATAATGCTGTGGATGAGCATCTTCTTTTGTAAAACTTTTTTTTTTTTTTTTTTTTTTTTTTTTTAATTAAATAAAGAAAGTGGAAGGGAAGGGGGGAGTGGGAACGGGAGTATTGCTCCATTGCCCAGGCTGGAATGTAATCTAAAAATAGGTATTAAAGACCTCTTTTATGCCAATAATTGTGCTTAACAACGGAGACAGAAAGGAATAAGGGAAGAAAATAACAAACAAACAGCCAACCAATATTTCATTTAAATCTGTGAAATGCTATGCAATTGCTGAAGAACGATTTACTTTCAATTATGTGGTCACTTTTAGAATAGGTGTAATATGAAACTGAGAAAAATGCATGTTTTGTGCATTTGGGGTGGAGACTTCTATAAATATTTATTGAGTTTACTTGTTCCAAGTCTGAGTTCAAGTCATAAATGTCCTTGTTGATTTTCTATCTCGTTGATCTGTCCAATGTTAATGTGATGTTAGAGTCTCCTGCTGTTATTGTGCGGGAGTCTAGGTCTCTTTATAAGTCATTAAGAACTTGTCTTATGTATCTGGGTGCTCCTGTATTAGGTGCGTATATATTTATGATCATTAGCTCTTCTCGTTGTATTGATCCTTTTACCATTATGTAATGTCCTTCTTTGTTTCTTTTAGTCTTTATTACTATTAAAGTCTGTTTTGTCAGAGACGAAAATTACAACTCCTGTTTTTTCTTTTTTTTTTTTTCTTTTTGCTCTCCATTTGATTGGTGGATCTTCCTCCATCCCTTTGTTTTGAATCTTTGTGTGTCCTTGCATGTGAGATAGATTTGGATACAGTGTATTGATGTGTTTTGACTATTTATTCAATTTGCCTGTCTGTGTCTTTGATTGGGGCATTTAATCCATTTAAATTTAGGACTAATATTAATATATGTGAGTTTAATATTGTCATTTAATACTAACTGACTGTTTTGCCCATTAGTTGATATAGATCATTATGGTGATACTCTTTATCTTTTGGTAAGTTTTTGGGATGACTGATACTGGTTGTTCCTTTCTGTTTGTAGTGCTTCTTTCAGAAGCTCTTGTAAAGCAGGCCTGGTGGTGATGAAATCTCTGAGTACTTGCTTGTTCATGAAAAATTTTATTTTTCCTTCACTTATGAAGCTTAGTTTGGCTGGATATGAGATTCTGGGTTGAAAATTCTTTCCTTTGATGATATTGAATATTGACCCCTACTCTCTTCTAGTTTGTAGGGTTTCTGCTGAGAGATCTGCTGTGAGTCGGATAGGCTTCCCTTTATGGGTAACCTGACCTTTCTCTCTAGCTGCCATTAGAATTTTCTCCTTTATTTCAACCCTAGTGAATCTGATGATTATGTGTCTTGGGATTGCTCTACTTGAGGAATATCTTTGTGGTGTTCTCTGTATTGCCTGGAGTTGAGTATTATCCTGCCTTACTAGGTTAGGAAAGTTTTCCTGAATAATATCCTGAAGAATATTTTCCAGCTTGGACTCATTCCCTTCATGACATTCAGGTACACCTATCAAATGTAAATTAGGTCTTTTCACATAGTCCCATATTTTTTGGAGACTTTGTTCATTCCTTTTTACTCTTTTTCCTCTAATCTTGTCTTCTCGTTTCATTTCATTAAGTTGGTCTTCAACCTCTGATATCCTTTCTTCTGCTTGATCCATTAGACTGTTAAAACCTGTGCATACTTCACGGAGTTCTCCTATTGTGTTTTTCAGTTCCATTAATTCACTTATATTCCTCTCTAAATTGTCTATTTTCGTTAGCATTTCACCAAACCTTTTTTCAAGGTTCTTAGTTTCTTCACATTGGTTTAGAAGATGTTCTTTTAGCTCACAGAAGTTTCTTATTATCCACCTTCTGAAGCCTAATTCTGTTAATGGATCACGCTCGTTCTCCATCAGGCCTTGTTACCTTGTTAATGAGGAACTGCGATCCCCTGTAGAAGGAGAGGCGTTTTGATTTTGGGTATTTTTAGCCTTTTTACGCTGGTTTCTTCCCATCTTTGTGGATTTATCCACCTGTCGTCTTTGTAATTGCCAACTTTCAATTTAGGTCTCTGAGTGGACTTCCAACTTGTTGATTCCCAGCGCTGGAATCTGAGCAACCCACTGCGCTAGCTGAAACATCAGCATTGAGATTCGTGGTGCTTTTCTGCCCAGGAATCTCCGGTCTGGCTTCCCTCCTGAATCCCTTTATCAATCAGCTGAATGGGCGACTCTGCCTTCCCAGAGCTCCAAACGTTGACCAAAAGGGACCCAGTCCCATTTACTCAGCACCGAGAACCACCGGGCCAGGGCACCGGCAAAACCACCACGCCGGCCACAAGAGTCACGCTGGCGACCCGTGGGGCTCCTCTGCTGGGAATCTCCTGGTCCGTGAGCAACAAAAATTCATCTGAAAGTGTGGCGTCCACTCGTTCTCTGCGCTTTCACTGGGAGCTACAATCCTGAGCTGCTAGTAATCAGCCATCTTGGATCTCTCTTTCTTATCTTTCAAAGATAAGCAATCTCCATTGCTCCCTCTTCAATAAATGATGCTGGAATAGTTGGCAAGTCGTATGCAGATGAATAAAATTGGACCCTTACCTTTCAGTATATACCAAAATTAACTTGAGATGAATTAAAGCTTTAAATATAAGGTTTCAAACTATAAAGATCCTAGAAGAAAACCTAGGAAACACAATTCTGGACATCAGCCTTGAGAAATAATTTATTACTAAGTCCTTAAAAACAATTGCAGCACAAATATAGATTGACAAGAAGGACCTAATTAAGGAACTTCTACACAGCAAAAGAAATTATCAGTAAACAGGCAAACTCAGAATGGGAAAAAATATTTTTAAATCCTGTATCCAACAAAATTCCAATATCTAGAATCTATAAGAATCTTAATTCAGCTGGGTGAGGTGGCTCAAGCCTGTAATTCCAGCACTTTGGGAGACTGAGGCAGGTGGATCATGAGGTCAGGAGTTCAAGACTGGCCCGACCAACATAGTGAAACCCTGTCTCTACTAAAAATACAAAAATTAGCCAGGCATGGTGGCCCGTGCCTATTGTCCCAGCAACTCAGGAGGCTGAGGCAGGAGAATCATTTGAATCCAGGAGGCAGAGGTTGTGGTGAGCCAAGATCGTGCCACTGCACTCCAGCCTGGGCAAAAATGCTAGACACTGCCTCAAAAAAAAAAAAAAAAAAAAAAAAAAAAAAGGAAAGAAAAGAAAGAAAGAAAGAAAAAGAAAGAAAGAAAACTTAATTCAACAAGCAGAAAACAAGTAATTCCTCTAAAAAGTGGGCAACAGACATGAAGACACACTTCTCCAAAGAAAACATATAGGCAGTCAACAGACATGAAAAATATTCCATATCACTAATCATCAGAGAAATGCAAATCAAAATCACAATGAGATACCATCTCACACCAGTCAGAATGGCAATTAATAAAAGTGAAAAAAGCAACAGATGCTGGCAGGACTACAGAGTAGGGTGAATGCTTATTCACTGTCAGTAGGAATGCAAATAAGTTCAGCCACTGTGGAAAGCAGTTTGGAGATTTCTAGAAAAATGTGCAACTACTATTTGACTTAGCAATGCCGTTATTGTGTATATATCAAAAAAAAAATCATTGCCATTATTGTGTTTATATCCAAAAGAAAAATAAATCATTCTACCGAAAGACATGTGTATTTGCATGTTCATCGTAGCACTATTCACAATAGCAAAGATATGGAATCAACCTAGATGCCCATCAACAGTGGATTGGATAACCACTTCACAACCATAAAAAAAGAATAAAATATTGTCCTTTGCTGCAACATGGATGCAGCAGGGGACCACTATCCTAAGCAAATTAACACAGGAACAGAAAACCACAGGCCACATGTTGTCACTTGTAGGTAGGAGCTAAATATTGAGTTCTCTTGGAGATAAAGATGGCAACAGTAGGCATTGGGACTACTAGGGAAGGGAAACAGGGAGGGAGGAAGCAAAGGTTGAAAGAGTAACTGTTGGGTACTGCACTCACTACCTAAGTGATGGGATCAATGACACCTTAAACCTCAGCATCACGCAATATACCCAGGTCACAAATCTGCACAAGTACTCACTGAAACTACAAGTCAAAATTCACCTGAGGTCAAGAGTTCTAGGCCAGCCTGGCCAATATGGTGAAACCCCGTCTCTACTAAAAATACAAAAAAAAATTAGCTGGGCATAGTGACGGGCCCCTGTAATCCCAGCTACTTGGGAACACAGGAGGTGGAGGTTGCAGTGAGCTGAGATAATGCTATTGCACTTCAGCCTGAGTGACAAGAGTGAGACTCCATCTCAAAAAAAAAAAAAAAAGGCAAAATTATATTTTAAAAATGTGATCAAGTCAGGTTTATTACAGGAAAATGTGGACAGATAACATTTTTAAATGATTTTACATAATGACAGTAATTGCAAATAAAAAATACACCCTAAAAAAAATCTGCACCACATGAAGATATCTGAGCTCCTATGTTCATTTCAACATTATTCACAATAGCCAAGATTTGAAAAAAATCTTAGGTGTCTGTTGATGTATAAATGAATAAAGAAATTGTGGCACATGTATATATGTATATATATATACATCTAAGTGTATGTATATATATTTATATACTTAATATGTGGTATAAATTTATGTATAACACATAGGAATATTATTTAGTCTTTAAAAAGAAAGATATCCTGCCATCTGCAACAATATAGATGAACCTGGAGGGTACTGTGCTAAGAGAAATATGCCAGGCAAAGAAAAATACTGCATGCTCCTTTTATATTCAGTAATCTTTTAAAAATGGAATACATAGAAACAGAGTACAACTGTGGTTATCAGGAGCAGGAAGGGAGGAGAAATCTGGAGATGTAGGTCAAAGGGTTCAAAAGTACAGTTATGTAAGATGAATACATATAGAGGTCCAGTATATGGCATAGGGACTATAGTTAATTTTATACTAGAAATTTGCTAAGAGAGTAGAGTTTACATACTCTTATTACAGACACACAAAAGTAACTATGTGAGGTGAATATGTTAATCTGCTTCACTACAGTAATTATTTCACTAAATACATGTATATTAAAACAGCATGTGTGCATTTTAATTATATATAGTAAAACAGGAAAAAAGATCATGTGTTTCAGATTCCATTCTGGAAGAGAAAATATAGGTAATTTTGAAAAACAAAAACTGAAAAATTCTAATACTCACATAAATTTTACTGAGGTATATAAAACTTTTGGCAATGCCAAAAAACTTTCACGAGTATAAAGATAATGTATACCAAATTAATGTAAAAATATTGTAAATATTTAATTAAAAGGAGGCTTATAAAGAAAGTAAACACATTGATTTGGTTGAAAAAAATCAAGTAAACATATATTGGTTAATAGGAATTAAACAAAGAGGCCTTTAAACTTCAGAAAACTAGCAAAAACTTAAAGAAACAGAACAGCTTCCCAAAGTATGTAGATTATTCACATCATGATGCCCGCCTTACATCCTACACTAATGTAAATTTCAGACATTAAATGAGCAAACATCAAAAATAAAAGAAAGAAAAGCTAAATTAAACTACAGAAAATATGAATTGGAACATGCATTTATCTGTTCATGGACCATTTCAAAATTGGACACAAATAAAAATATAATAGAAACAGAAACTAGTTGATAGAAATCAAAATGTGACATTTTGAATGTGATACAAAATCAAGCATAAACATAAAATGCAAAAGAATATGAGGGACACTATTTGTCACATATCTAACAGGCTGTAAACCAGTTTTAAATTTGTATAAAAACAACAAATTCTCCAGTTGAAACTTGGAAAAGTTAATGAGTACACACAATTTGAAAGGCTAAAAGTATATAGCAATTAATCTGCTAAAATATATTTCACTACATACTTAGAATAATTCAAATAAAAACATCAATCATTTTACATTTCTCCTTTAAAATGACAATTATTTATCAAACATAATAAAACCAGGATTAGTGATTGTGCCAAAAAATATAAAATATCCCATACGCAAATTTTTCCTTTCTATACTTTTTTCTTGGGCACACTAATGCCTTTATATGAATCAATATTCATTAAGTTTTGTTTTGATTATGAGAATTAGAAATAGCATAAACGTCTGAAAATAGCAAACTAGTTTAATATATTTTAATGTAACCTTATCGGAAAAGCTATATTGTCATAGAGATTCCAATGAGAAATATAAAAGTGTTCATATTTGGTTGAGTAAAAGTTTAAGTACAAAGTTGAATGTTTGCCTGTTTTTATTTTTTAAAATAAGATCATATTCATATGGGCAAAGATCATATAGACGTATATATGTTTGTGTATTAAGTTCACATTGTTTTTTCCCAGGTGAGTGGCTTATTGATATATTTAAATAAAATGTGTATACTGGGAGTGGGCAGAATTAGTTCTCAGATTTTTGCAAGCTTATTTCGTAAGAGATTAAGTGAATAGATAGACATCATTGAAAAGAAATCCCCTGGACCTCCTTTCTTTTCCTCTAAGAAAATAGAATGATCATTTTCATTGAGAGCTATTTGGTAAAGCAAAATTACTGGCTTGGTTTTCACCCATCAGAAAGCTGTTATATACCCCAAACCAGAATAAAAAGCACCACATAGAGTTCTTTGGGTCTCTGCATGCTATACAAATGTTGGCATGGCTTTTTCTTTTTTTAAAGAGCAGCACATGGTGATAACTATATAAAATGGTTCCTGAAGTCCAGAAAAATATTGGTCTTAGGACACTGATGATTGTGGAGCTAGCACTTTTAGCAAACCAATAAGCAGAAACACTAACATTTATTGGAGGAAAGAGACAAAATGTGTGAACAAAATTGTATTAAAAATCAACCTTTCACAAAGCAAGAAAGCAAGATCAACACTGAAATGAAATATTCTATTAATACATTGTGACATTATATCTACTCACCAACAATAGGACATATTTATAAGTTGGTAGACTAAATAATTTCCCAATAATTTAATATAAAAAGACTTCTCCATTAATTAGCTCCTGATATTAACCAGTTTTTATTACATTTGTGGGTAGGGGGAGTGGTTAGTGAGTCAGGATTGATGAGGACTGGAGAGTGTTTTAAGGCATTGTTACATGGAGAATATGGGTTTTAACCTTTGTGAAATCAGAGAATCATTACCTTTGACTTTACTATTATGCTCAGAATTTCTCTCCTCTCGCTTCTGTCTCGCCCCCAGTAGAGAAGTTTAACCTTAATATTTAACAAGTCTATTTCTGGGCTATTAAGAGAGATTAAGAAGGAAGCGTTGAAAAGCAATATTATTAATATGATCTGAAATTTAGTAGTGGCTAGAGGCTGAGCTGGGGATCAAGTGTTAGGATTTACAATTACAAGAATAATTTACCCTGCTGCTCCTTCACTCTCTCCACACAGACATATATATGTGCATGTACACACATACATAAGTGCATATACATGTATACCACACACCCACAGCCACATCACACACACACACACACACACACGTATGCATACAATGTTTAGTTGATATTCAGCAGATAGCTTCTGAGAATAAAAGATATCTATACTCTTAGTGTCTAGACAGGTAATAAATATGGAGAAAAGAGTAAAAACATCATTGTTTCACAAGTCGGTACAGAGAAATATCTATGTGTTTCTAAAACAATGTGTTTTACTGCTTTCTGTTCCCTTATGGGACAGAAAATAAGAGGACCAAATGCCTGGAATGTTTTTAACGACTCCAGGCTGAGGAAGTATTGGCTCAGGGCCAAAATATCTCTATCAAGAGAAGCATATGGTCTTGTTAGACAGCCATTGAATTCTGGTTAAGCAATTATAAGTTGAAACAACATATTTGAGAAGATAAAATACATTTATTTAAGAGGGGACGAGGAGAACAGGAATCTCAGGCTAGACATATGAAATTATGAGTAAAGGCAGGATGAGGAAAGAGAAAAGTAGGAATGTGAATTGTTGGACTTAGCGTGAAAGCGGAAAAGGCAGCAACCAGGAAACCTCCCAGGATATGGTTTTGAAGATGCCAACTGATTGTGAAAGTCAATGATTTAGTAGTATGACTTGGAAGACCTCTAGACCCCTCTAAGTTTATCTATTTGTCATAAGGACCCTACCATTAGTAGCTTCCAAAACGCATTCAGTTTGGTTCCTGAGACCTCTTATTTGTCTTGTGGAAAAATGACACATCAGTAAAAACCCATTACTCCAATCAATATTTCAGGAAGCCTGGAGAGTATGTGCTAGCTACAGATGATCTATGTACTAGCCCTAAAGGAAAGGTGGGCATTACCTTCCAGCCATTTTATAGACCTAGATATTTTATTGGAAAATATCACACCTATCATTTCCCTAATAAGAAAGTGCTCTTTGATTTAGGAAAGTATTGATAGTCTGCTGAAAAAGAAATGACACATCCAGGGGAAATAAATATCCCACACATTACTGTAGAATAATTACTGGAGAATTGTTATCTTTAGAAGAACTGAAATCTTGAGAAGGTCTCTCTAAATGATATTGTGTAATTCCTCTTGAGATTTGCAGCCAATTTCAGCCCTTACACACTCATTCTAATATTTCCACTTTTCAGTATTGACAATTCACCACCATTGAGTTGTTTCTTTTTGTTCATTACAGACGTACTTATGTATTTTGGAGTATACATGTTTCTAAAACATTCTCAGAGTGTATTACTTCAGCTGCTGCTTCTCTTAGATATATGTGTATTCAACCATCTGTCTCTCTACTAAACTACCTGTGTTGTATTGTCTATCCATCTATCTATCTCATTATCTTTTAATCATCTATCTACACCTACCTTTACCTCAGAAAGAGTTGCACACGGTAAACTTCAATGCCAATGATTTTTCTTTGACTGTTTATGAGATTTTGAAAGCTCTATAATCTTCTATTGAATAATGATAAATATTTCATTCCCTATTATAACAATTCTCTACTTTAGCAACAGGTAGAGAATAGGTAATCTTTATGATTTTGTATCATTCTAAAACATTTAGGTACATTGCAGGTGACATGCAAAATCCAGGAATGATCGGTAAAATAATACCAAAATCATTTTATACAGAGATTGTCACTGAAATATGACTATCATTGTGTGTTTTCATTTGTCTTGTTGGGTAAAACTTCTTGGTTAGTTTTAATGTTAGCCTGAACTCAGAACATTTACCCTTACATGAAACTTTATTTTCTCTAAGCTTGTAGTGAAAATTATTCTTATTTAAATGAATCTACCATCATTGGGGTTGAATTAATTTTATTCTTGATAGGATGAAACTATTTTTCTTGTTAAGTTAAACTCAGTTTAAGGCATTTGCACAATACTTAACAATAAAGATGAAAATTCCTGAGGTAGAGTTAGATCTGATAGCTTTATGTTTTTAAAATCTTCTTTGTTAGTTTTAATCCTTTTGTATATTTCTCACAAATGCAATTCAGTGTTTGAGGCAAATTTAATTACTGAAAACCTTGGTGTACAAGAAACTTTAAACTATGTTTAAAAATACCTGTGAGATGTGAGGAAATCATGTAGAATGTCATAGGAAACCATGCGTGGGAGACTAAGATGAACATTTATTTACTCGAGGGGAAAATTTGTAATTCCCCTTGAGATTTGCAGAATTATTTGATATGGCCTACAACCTTTTTCAATATTATGAAACACATAATTTTTGGAACTTTAAAGGTACTTAAAGCAAAAATGTTTAGAAAATATGTACTGCTTATTTCCAATTTATACCTGCATTTACTGTGTTTTATAGATTACTAATATATTGGTTTTCTAATTTGTACAGTATTTCAAAAGTTTTACTTCATCAGAAACATTTAAAAAATATGAAGCTTGATTTATATTTTTACATCTAATATTTTATCTCAAGAAGTAGAGATATGTAATTATAATAATATTGTCAGTGTATATTTTACATTCCCCTATCTCCATGTTTCTATGTAAGTGGAAAAAGAAGGATATGACACTGGGAATCAAGAAGGAAGAGGGGAACTTTTTAAAATTTAGTGGTTCCTAGAATGAGAGAGGTGAAAAAAATGAAGAGAGGAAAATAAAACATGTAAGGCTCTTTTTATATCAAAATGCCTGTTATTGGGGTTAAGAGAATAGAAATGACTAGATAGATAGATAGATAGATAGATAGATAGATAGATAGATAGATAGAGACAGACAGATATTACGGGCTAAATTGTGTTTCTCCCAAACTCATACGTTGAAGCCTTCACCCCCAGTACCTCAGAATGTGACTGTATATAGACATGGGTCTTTAAATAGGTAATTATGTTTAAATGAAGTCCTTAGGGTAGGCTGTAATTCAGTCTTATTGATGGTCTTGTAACAACAGGAAATTTGGACATACGAAGAGACACCAGGTGCATGCATGCACAGAGGGACAGCCATGTGAGAGACACTAAGACAGCAGCTGTCTGCAAGCCAAGGAGAGAGGTTGCTGGAGAAACTAACACGGTTGAAACCTTGATCATGGACGTCCGGCCCCCAGAACATGAGAAAATAATTTCTGTTGTTTAAGCCATCCAGTCTGTAGAACTTTGTTATGGTATCCACAGCAAGCAAATACAATAGCTATTTGCCCCTTTTTCCCCATTTTAGAATGTCTCTCTCTGTCAATCTGGAGCAGGCGCAACAGAGAAATCTGCTGCCGGGAATTATGCCCCAATTTCCCCAGGCTCCTGTAATTTAGAAAGGGAAGGGTTTTCCTTTTGTTTTTTCTGTGTGTTTCTTGTGAGAAACACAGAAAGTGGCAATGGATCTGTCGTGAAGATCCCTCACTGTGGTAAGGGGCAAGGCGATCCCACAGTCGAGGCTGTGAGGTAGGATGGCATCAATCATAAATACAGTAGAAGATGTGATTGAATCACAGAAAACCCGCAGTGTCGGCCAGAGCTGATCAGCAGAAGCTGGCAGGGAACCTGGTATTTAATATGACATATTGTCACAGATACTACCAAAGTCCCAGAGGAGAAAAAAGGATAGACACATGGATCTGAGGACACCATCTCTTAGAAGTGAAGGCATGTAAGCTTTTCCCTTAATACAGATGCCAAGTTGGGAAGAAATACAGAAGAAGAAATCTTTTAAAGATATGTATTTATAAATTACTAAATATAATGTTTAAAATGGAAGATACTATGAGATTTCAAAATCACAGCAGTGAGTCAACTGTCCCTATAATGCCCACAGTACTCTGGTCTAAGAAGAATCAGGCATGACAGAGAAAACTTGTTTTTTGATTTAGTCAAGTATACAATCAAGTAAACCAATATAAGCCCACTATTTATGTATAAATACAGGGCCCCACTATAAGTACACGCTTCTCTTTTGTTCAACTCATAAAAGATAGTGTTAAACTAGGCCATTACAAGTATTTGAGCAATTGAAGTTGCTACATCAGTGATGTTTGGGTTGATATTAAAATAACACAATGTGTTTTAGATTTTACAAGAAATTAAGTCTGACCGATGGGAAGGAAACAAGTCTAAATGGTGACTAATCACTAATCCACATTGAATAGAGGTTCTAGAGGAGCTTAAGGACCGCCAGTGTCAGCTATAAATGTCTTACCAAACGGAGTGATTGTGTCTTCAGTGTGGAAGCAAAAATAATGCCAATTATAAGAAGTTGAGGAAGCAGAGAAAGGAAAAGAAAGATGCTGAAAAAAAGTACAAGACAGAAAAATTGATGACTACTATAGCTCACTCCTTATTTAAGTTATAAAATTGCAAAATATTCCCACAAAAAAACTTATTTCTAAATCTTCTGTCCTCAAAGATCCATTGACAGGAGTTAGCAAACCACAGTAGATGGGGAAATCAGGATTTCTATTTGTTGTTTAAATAACGTTTTATTGGAATACAGCCATGCCCATTATTGTCAATGGCTTCTTCATCCCTACCAATGGCAATGTTAAGTAGTTGCTGTAGAGACTTACACCTCAAAGTGCCTAAATATTCATCATCTGGCCCTTTATAGGAAACGTTTGCCAATTTCTGGTCTATTTTTGGAGGTCCTATTTTTATACAGGAATATAACTGGTGTCTACTTATACATTTTTCATATTGCAGAAAAAGATATCAATTTGATTTCAGGCAGGTCAATAACTCTTTTTTCTTTCTTATTGTCATTTTGCCATAAGGCCCAAAATTCCAGCTGACAGTATCAGCTTCCAATATTTGTCCAGTAATATTGGAAGGATTTTTCTTTATATGTCATGATTTTAGATCATCAAATGCAGAGTTGTTATGGTGGAAATGAAAACGCTTGTGTGTAATTGGCTTCTTTACCATTCTTTTACTTTTTTGTTGTGAGTGACATGAACAAATATTTCTAACTCTCTGATTTCTGGGCATAAGATAGATTACAATTCTGGCTTTCTTATGTTTGGTGGAAGCCATGGGACCAGGTGTGGCAATGAAATGTAAGTGGAAGTGATATGTGCCACTTCTCTGAAACATTTTACTATATGAAAACCCCCGGGGAATGTGATGGTTAATGTTGAGTTTCAACTCGATTGGATTGAAGTTTGAAAAGTATTGTTCCTGGGTCTGTCTTTGAGGGTGTTGCCAAAGTGGATTAACGTTTTAGTCAGTGGACTGCTACTGGCAGAACCACCCTCATTGTGGGCAGGTACCATCTAATCAACTGCCAATACAGCTAGAATAAAGCAGCCTTGTTGAATCTTTTGGCCTTCATCTTTCTCTCATGCTGGATGCTTCCTGCCCTCGAACCTCAGGCTCCAAGTTCTTCAGCTTTTGGACTCTTAGACCAGTTGTTTGCCAGTGGCTGTCACAGACTGAAAGATGCACTGTTGGCTTTCCTACTTTTGAGGTTTTGGGACTCGGACTGATCCACCGCTGGCTTCCTTGCTCCTCAACTTGGAGACAGCATATCATGGAACTTTTACCTTGTGATTGTGGGAGTCAATTCTCTTTAATAAACTCCCTTTCGCATATACATATGTCCTATTAGTCTAATCCCTCTAGAGAATCCTAATACAGAGAATCCTGACTAATACAGGCATATTACCACTAATACATATTACCACCAATACAGGCATAATACCAAAGAAATACAAAAGATCATTCAAGCCTACTATGAACACTTTTTGAAACAAATCAAAATGAAAACACAACATGCCAAAACCTGTGGAATGCAGCAGAAACAGTGCTAAGAGGGAAGATTATATCATTAAACGCCTATGTGAAAAAAAGTAGAGAGATTATAAATTAATAATTTAACAATACATATCAAGGAACTAGAAAACCAAGAACAAACCAATCCCCCAAAACCACAGAAGATAAAAATAACGAAGATTAGAGCAGAAATAGATAAAATTGAAAAAAAAATACAAAAGATAAATGAAACAAAAAGCTGGCTCTCTGAAAAGATAAACAAAATAGATAGAACATTAGTAACATTAACCAGGAAAACAAGAGAAAACACCAAAGTAAGATCAATTAGAAATGCAACTGGAAACATTACAACCAATAGCAACCTAGTTTAGAAAACACCAAGCAGGATAAATACCAAAAATATATACCAAGGCCCATCATATGCAAACTTAAAAAAACAGTGAAAATATTAAAAACAAATACCATACAAATAGAGGAACAAGGATGAGAAGTTCCATCAGACTTCTAGAAAAAATAGTTTTCAATAAAGATTTTCTTAAATAGGAAATATCTGAAGGAATTTGTTGCCAGTAGACAGGTCATGCAAAAAATGTTAAAAAGAAGTACTTCAGAGATAAGAAAAGTGACATAGGTCAGAAACTTGAATCTCTGTAAAGTATGGAGAAAGGACAAATGAATATAAAGTGAAATATTTTATTTTTCTTATTCCTAGTGCATCTAACAGAGCTATGTTTGTTCAAAGTAATAAGACCATCAACATTTTAGGTAATTTTAGCATATAGTTAAATGAAATGAATGATAGTAACGTTACACTGGTGCTACCTGTAAATCAGTAGATTATAATGTAGCAGTTAACTTACAGTCATTGTAAATGTATATTGTAAACTCTAGGGCAATACTTAAGCATGTTTATTTCTTTTATTTTGTATTTTCCTTTCAGGACCCAATTGATTGGACCATGTAAATATTTTTAGATATAAACTATGTTCTATGAAAGGAGATAAAATGAAAACACTTAAAAATATTCTATTAGAAGAAAGAAGGCAGTAAAAGGAGGGACAGTAGAAAGTGACTCAAATACACCAGAGTAAAAGACTGTCAGAAAAGAAACAAGCAAACAAAAAGCCAATACACAATTATATGCCATCTATAAGAAACCTATCTTAAATATAGACATAGACAGATTAAAAGGATAAAGGAAAAAATATTATACTAACACTAGTTTAAAAAACACTGGAGCAGCTGCATAACTGCAGAAAAAGTAGAATTCAGGACAAGGAAAATTATCAGAGACAAATAGCATTAATAAAGAGGTTAATTTTCTAAGAAGGCATAACAATCTCTATCATGTATGCATCTAACAACAGTGTCAAAATACAGGCAAAAAGTGATGAAACTGTAAAAAGGAATAGACAAATTCACAATTATAGTTAAGACTTTAACATCTCTTTGTTAGTAATTGATAGATCCGGTGAGCAGAATATCCATAAAATTAGAGTGGAAGTGAACAGTGCCTTCAATGATAAAGGATGTCTAAAGGACATTTATTGAATATTTCATCCAATAACAAAAAAAATAGATGTTTCTCAAGCTGACATGGATCATTCATGAACATAGAACACTTTCTGGGTTATAAAAATATACCTTAACAAATGTCAAAGAATAGAAGTTATACAAAGTATGTTCTTGGATCACAATGTAATTAAACTAGAAATGAAGAAGATAGCTGACAAATCTTCAAATATTTGAAGATTAAACACACACTTCTATATAATACAGTGTTTTTCAAAAAAAAAGCCTTCACGGAAATTTTAACATTGGAACTAAATGAAAATTAAAACAAAACTTTCCAAAATTTGTTGGATACAGTGACACTATTGCTTGAAGGAAAATTTATATCATTGAGTGTACATTAGAAAGAAGAAAGATGTAAAAATCAACCATCTAAACTACCGTATTAAGAAAATATGAACCTAAAGTAGAAGAAAAGAGATAATAAAGATTAGACTAGAAGTCATTGTAATTAAAAACAGAAAATCAATAGAGGAAATGAACAAAAACAAAAGATGTTTTTTCTTTTGTGAAAAATCAACAAAACTGATAAAACTTCAACCAGGGTAGCAATAAAAGATGTATATATATAGAAAAAAAAACAAAGTACTAATATCAGAAATAAAACAAAGTCTTTTACTAAGGATTTAGTGGCTACTAAAAAGATAATATTATAATACTGTGAACAATTTTGTGCCTACAACTTAGATAATTTGGCCTAAATAAACAAATTTCTTGAAAACACAAACTCTCAAAATTTATACAATAAGAAATAGATAATCTGAGTAGGACTGTATTTATTAAGGAAACTGAAATTAATAATTACCTTACAAAAATAAAACAGAACAAAACACCAAGTCCACATGATTTTACTTGCAAATCCTACTAAACATTTAAAAAAGACATTACATTAATTCTCTATGATCTGGTTCAGAAGATAAAATTGGGGTGAAATGCCCTAATGCATTCCATGGGGCCTGTATTATGCTAATACCAAAACTAAACAAAAATATTACAAGAAGAATACAGACCAATATGTTTCATGAATGTAAATGTGAAATCCTCACTTAAATACTACCAATATGACACAACAATGTATACAAAGAATTATACAGTTATTAGGTGGGATATATTAAAGTTATTCGATAGAGGCTGAGATGTGATTTATGCCATCCCATACCAAGGGACATCTGAGGCTACCATTTTGGAAGAGGGAAGGAAGAAATTTTTTCCCAGAATTTTTGGAGGAAAGAGAGCCCTCCTACAATCTTGATTTCAGACTTCTATCCTCCAGAACTGTGAGAGACTACATTTCTGGGATTTGTTTTATTTCAGCCAGCAGTCATGTGGTAAATTATTTTAGCAGTCATAGGAAAACAATTTAAAAAGCCTAATTAATTAATTCAAAATTGTAATTGAATTTGTTATTTGTATAACTATATGGGATACACCTGCAATTTTGTTGCATGCATGCATTGCATAGTGGTCAACTCAGTGCTTTTAGGGTATCCATAACACAAATAACATACTGACTTACATACATCTTCATTCTTCTGAGTTTCCATTAGCTATCATTTCACTCTCTACATTCATGTGAACACATTTGTGATATCTGTCTTTCTGTGCCTGGGTTGTTTTGCTTAAGATAATGACCTCCAGTTCTATTCATGTTGCTGCAAAAGACATAATTTAATTTTTTTTTGGCTCAGTAGTATTCCATAGTACATATATACCACATTTTCTTTATCCAGTATCTGTTAATGCACACTTAGGTTGATTCCACACCTTTGCAATTGTGAATAATACTGTGATAAACACACTAGTGTGGGTATGTTTTACAGCTGGTGAATAATCCCACTGTTTAATGGAATTATTTGTATTGTTGAGCTGTTTGAATTATTTGTATATTCTGGCTATTTAGTCCCCTATCAGATGAATAGTTTGAAAATATTTCCCTCATACAACAGATTGTATCTTCACTCTGTTTATTATTTTGCAATGCAGAAGCATTTTAGTGTAATTAAGTCCCATTTATCTATTTCTTCTTTTGTTGCCTAAGCTTTTACAGTCTTAGTCATAAAATATTTGCTTAGACCATTATCCAGAAGAGTATTCTCTGTATTTTGTTCTAGTATTGTTAAGCTTTCTGGTCTTAAATTTCAGTATTTAATTCAGCTTGAGCTGATTTTTGTATGAGGTGAGAGGTAGAGTTCCAACTTTCTTCTTCTGCATATGAATATTCAAATTTCCCAACATCATTTATTGTAGAGGGTGTCCTTTCCCCAGTATATTTTTGTCAGCTTTGCAAAGATAAATTGGCCATAAGTATGTGGCTATTCCTGGGTTCTCTATTTTTTTTTTGTCCATTGATCTATGCATATATTTTTTCTCCCAATACTATTGACGGCAGCACCAGCCTGTCTTAAGCGACTGCTGTGCAGATGCTGTTTGCAATGGAAGAGACCCGGCTGGGGCTGCATGCTCCATGGAGCTGGTGGAACCCAGGAACAGGTGGGAGCCTTATCCTCCTGGGCACAGCTGCAGCCACACAGCCATGGCTTCAGACCCATGCATCCCTGTACTCTCAGGGGCTTGGGAAATACCCCTTGCCCTTGCAGGCTCAGAAGTGCCTGCTCCCACTGCCTGGGCTCTCCCAGGTCCTGGTGTTGCCTCAATTTTGGAGCAAAGTCAAAGACAATCCCAGGCATTGTTGTGACCTGGCTGGGTGTGTGCATGCTCAGGGCAGCACTGACACATTAGCTCCCCTGTCTTCTCAGCCTGGTCTGAAATGTTGGGCACCAATGAGCTAGGAAGGGAGGCCATTGGGAGCTCAGGGCAGCTTGGTGCAGGACTGCAGGCACCCCTCAGCACAAGTGCGGTGGATGACATGTTGATGGTGGCAGGAGGCAGACAGGCTCCTGGGTGGAATGGGGCAAGTTTCTGGTGAAGCCCCGCTTCAAGCCAGGAACAGCCTGAAGCTTTGGGGGCAGTGCTGTGAGTTCTGGGTGAAGTCCTGCTGCGTGGAGCAAAAACTTAGGTGCATTTTCCAAGCCTGCCCATGGTTTCCAGTGGACCAATTGGCACATACTTCCTTATGAAGTTCATAAAACACCAGTCTCAGCCAGACTCACAGAGACATTAGGATGACCTGCCTACAGAAAGAAGCTACTCACTTCTGGTCTCTTCTCCACTGAGAGGTGGACACTCATCCGGACAACCTGCCTATGGAAAGGAGCTACACACTTTGGGTCTCCTGAGACCTGTTCTGTCACTCAATGAAACTCCTGTCTGCTTTGCTCAACCTCCAGTTGTCTGTATACCTCATTCTTCTCGGACATGGGACAAGAATTTGTGATCTGAATGGCAGGACTGAAAGAGCTATAATACAAACAGGGCTGAAAAATACCTCCCCCCCCACTTGCCGCATTGCCAGTGATGAGAAGGAGAAAAGATCTGTGGTCCTTTGGGAAGCCCAGACCTAGAGGCTCCTGGAATCAGGGCTGTGACCCCTCTTTCAGGCTCTGCAGTTCCTGGCATCTCCAGGCTTCCGGGTGGCACCATGTTCACTTCATCCAGATGCAGGTGCCTAGAGCTGAATCTGAATGCAGTACATCTGGTCCAGCCTCACATGGACCTGACAACTGTGCCTTGAGCTGCTGGCCTTGCTGCAGCAGCCAGTGTGCCTGGACCCTGAATTCACTTGTCCACACACCTCTCATCACTCTTCTGCCTGGCTCACTTTTGTTTCCATTTGTGTGGAGTATCTTTTTTCACCTCTTTGCTTTCAGTCTATATGTGTCTTTACTGCTAAAGTGAGTTTCTTTTAGGCAACATACAGTTGGATCTTGTTTTTTTCTTTTATTTTTTTATACATTTAGCAAATCTATAACTTATAAGTGGAGCATTCAAACTATTTTCAAGATTATTATTGATATGAGAAGTTTTACTTCTTTCATATTGTTAAATCTTTAAGTTGTTTTTTATAAATTCTTGGTTTCGTTTTCACTTAATGTTTCTCATTGTGGTTTGATGGAATTCTATAGTGGTGCCATTTGATTTCTTTCTTTTCCTCCTTTGTCTAATTGTTTTACCAGAGAAATTTATAATTTCCTTGTTTTTATAATGGCATATTTTGTCCTTTTGCTTTCACATTTAGGACACCTTGGAGAATTTCTTGTAGGACAGGTCTGGTAGTGATGAATTCTCTCAGCATTTGCTTGCCTGGGAAAGGCTTTATTTCTTCACCATTTATGAAGTTTAATCATGCTGGATATTTAATTCTTAGCTAAATAATTCTTAGCTAAATATATTCTTAGCTGGATATATAATTCTAGGCTAAAAAGGACATTTTGGCAGTTCCAAAACATATATATATATATATTCACTACAAATGTATCCCATTCTTTTTTGACCTATAAGGTTTTTGCTGAAAAGTCTGCTGTTCTCTTACAGATGACTGGACACACTTCTCTTGCTGATTTTATAACTTGCTCTTTGACTTTAGACAGTCTGCTTATAATGTGTCATAGCAAAATCCTTTTGACCTTGTATTTTCTTAGGGACTAATAAGCCTCTTGTACGTGGATCTCTACCTCTCTTGATATACTAGGGAAGTTTTCATTTGTTATGCCATTAAATAAGCTTTTTAAACCGTTAGATCTCTCTTTACCCATGAAGATAGTCATAATTCATAAATATAGTTGCTTTATCTGGTCTTAAATTTCTTTAGCAATTAAAAAGTGTGTTTAAATCTTTTTTTAAAATTTTTGTTTGAATAATTAATTCAAATAGACTGTCTTTCAATTCTGAAATTCTTCCTTCTTCAAGGTCTAATTTATTGTTGAGGCTTTCAAGTGTATTTTGTGCTGACTTCAATAATTACTTTTTAGTTACAGAATTTTAGTGTTTTTTTTTTTTTTAAATAGCTACCCCCTTGGCAAATTTCCTATTTATAATTTGAATGGATTTTTTTAGTTCTTTCTATTGGTATTCAGATTTCTGTTGCATCTTATTGAGCTTCTTTAAAATAAATATTTTAAATTTTTAATCTCTATTTTAAGAATTTAAATGTGGTTAAAATCTATTGCTAGAGAATTATTGTGTTTCTTTAGGGTGTCACATATCCTGCTTTCTATGTTTCCTGGATCTTTACATTGATTTCTGTACATGTGGTGTAACAGTCGCTTTTTCCTATTTTTGAGTGTACTTTTGTTCAAGGGGAACTATTTCTGAAGATGTATCAATGATATTGGCTGGGTAGGGCCCTTTGGCTTTACTTCTGAATGCTTTTAGCAATAAAGTCTCCATATCGTTTTTTGCTATAAAAAGCATCCTTGGTATCTGTGGTTTCCTTGGCACATTAGAGTGGAATTAACAGTGGAGGCTGTGGAAGTGTTATGCTGGGGACTGCAATGCCAGATGGGCCTATCTTCAAGATTCAGCACAGGCATTGGAGAGCTAGGCATGTATGCCTTTGTAATCTGGCCCAGTGTACACTGTCACCTATGTTGGCATTTCTAGGCCAGCTGATTAAGGGGCCTCTTGGTGGCTTTCCCAGATGCCAATTATGATAGCAGTGTATCAGGTATGTGAGTATTCTCTTGAGCCCCTGGGTTGCTAGTTTGGTTTGAGCAATGGCAGCAGCAGTAGTAACATTCTCTTCTGGCTCTCAAGCAATGTGTATTTGTGTTGGTAGTGGTTGCAGTGGTCTGTGCAGGCTGGCCCCTAGGCCAGCATATGTATGGCACTTGCAGGTAGGAGACAGCTGAAGTGGTGGGATGTACAGATCCAACTTCAGTGTCCTAGAAGGAGTGCTTGGTTGTCCCAGGTGGTGGATTGTAATGTGTAGTCCCTCAGACCATCAACCCTGTATTGCCTTAGAACTGAAATGAACCCAGGCAGAGCTGGACTTGGCTGGCTTAAGCTCAGGACCTGCAATGGGGAGCACGTGCACCAGCCATGGGAGCTGGGGGCAAAATGATCCTTAGGCCTCTGGTTGATTGCTAGGGTTAAGGGCAGCAGTTGCCACACTGAGATCCTGCCTTGTGGAGGGTGTAGCCAGCTCCAGTGGCCACAGCCTTGGCTCATAAGTGGGTGACACATGTCCTTGTCATGCCCCAGTCTCAACGGAGCTCATTCACCAGTCCAGACTATTACAGTGGACCCAGGGAATCTGTCAGACCTGGAAGTCTGCACCAAACTCACAGCTCAGCCCCAGGCCTTAAGAGTGCCCACAAAGCTCAAGATGAAGAATTCATGACAGCTTGATTTCTCCTCAGTCTCTAGAGGAGACACCCCTTTCCCACCACCAGTAGTAACAGCCCACTGCACAGTCACTTCCAAGTCCTTGCCGCAGGAGCCCACTCCCAACTTATACCCCAGCTGTGCAATCAACAGCATGAGTTTTCCTAATGCCTAGGACTGATGATACTGTTTCGCAAGACAGAACACAGTCTGTTAAAAGCTAGAATGAAAAATAACATCTTGCCGTAGCTGCTTAGGTTTCAGAGAGGGTCTGAGAACCAACGTGAGTTATTTCCCTAGTGCAGTTCTTTCTCCCAGCTGCTCACTAAGTTAGATTCAAGCATAGGCAGGCAATGGAGCTCTCCTGTGGCACTGATTGTTTGATTCTACAGTAGGAAACTGGACCACAGAAAGACTCTTATGCACATTTTTCTCCTATTGGGGAGTCATTCCTGGTTCCCAGCCAGTCCTGGCCAAGCATGCTGCTTGATTTTTTATCCTTTATAGTTTTGATGTTTTCTGTCACTTTTCTGTTGAACTCCCATGTTCTCTCTTTGATAATAGATTCAAAGTGTGGTTATGTACACACTATTTTGGTTCTTGTAAGTAGATGAAGTATACATGATGTGGTGTTAGCTAGTCATCTTCATGTATTGGAGACATAATATTGTTAAGATGTCAACTCTTTCCAAATTGATTTCAACCATCTCTACATACAGTTCTGAGTTTGGTTTGTAACTCAATGTTTTGAAAATGTGTGTTTTATGATCTTGTAAATATTCATAATGTACTCAGTATAGTCGAGAGAGATCTTAGTTATTCAAGTTATAATCACCTAGAATCTTTGTTAGATACAGATGCAAATGAGAAACAGATCATGATTTAACTCTATGTCCCATGTTCCAGTACTAGTATCAGAGCTTTGTTTTTGTCAGTTCAGGCTGCTATAACTACTACTATAGACTGATTGTCTTAAATAATAGAAAATATTTCTCACAGTTCTAGAGACTGGGACATCCAAGATCAAGACACCAGCAGATTCAGTTAATGGTGAGGGCTCTCTTTCTAGTTTGTAGATGGCCACCTTCTTGTTGTATCCTCATACAGTAAAGAAAAATTTTATCTTTCTATTATCTATTTTAAATAACATTATCATATTAATGAGTGTTCTGACCTTATGACTCATTACCTCCCAAAGGCCCCATCTTCAAATATCATCACAGGGAATTAAAGGTTTCAACATATGAATTTTAAGGAAAATCATTGTTCAGTTCATAGCAGGGCTCTCTTTAAATTATTGTCTCTGATGAAATTTGGATAGCAGAATGTGACTTGGATATCATTGCATAGTGCAGAAATAGAAGATCTACAGCAGGCATGATATAAAAGTTAGAAAGTGATTCTTTAAACAGGGAAAGGAAGTAGACTCATGACATTATTGGCCATCTACATAAAGAGAATAATAATAAGACTAATTTTATCTGGTTTGAGCTAATTGCCACATTCGGAATTCAAATTAATAAAGTTGTAACAATTATTTTTACGCTTAGAAATCTCTTGTGTCTTTATTGCCTGTGAGATATGAGCTTCGGAGAAATATTTAGTAATCTATTAAAACAAATTTTTTTGAAAAATAGTAGGAACAGATGGTAGAACGAACCCAACAACTCAGCAGGGTTTATCCATTCTAAAAATTTTACAGCAATGCTCATGGTTGCAGATTTATGTGTTATTTTCCTAGATATTTAAAAAGATATCTTTAAAAAATATTTGTATCTTTTTAAATAAGAGATGGTTACTTAATAGGTAACCATCTCTTAATAAATATAGGGACACTAATGAGAGCACTAGTATCTTTCAGGCTTGAAAAGAAATCTTTACATACAGGTACTGTTATATTGTATTTACTTTATAATAGGATTACTTTTAGATAGTGTGCATAAAGAGATTCGTGTGCAGCAATCTATGATAAGTAAATTTTCTAGGATATATTTGATAAAATGTTATGGGAAATCATGCTAAAAAACAATACAATAATATAGAAATGTAGTGAAAATATATTTTAAGAGAAAAATATTATGTTCTATGATGAGGTTCTTGTTAAATATAACACTAATTCATATGAATATGTGTATGTTCTTCCATTTTGCACAAAAATGTGTAAACATCAGAATATTCTCAATAGTAAACTCTGAGTTAGAAATTATAGTTTTACTTTTCCTTAAGTTCTCTATTTTCTAAACGTTTAAAAATGTAACTCTTAATGAATTACCAAATTTGATAGCAATTTAAACATTAATTTGGATATTAAGAACAATTAAAGGTTCATGGAAGCAACCCTTGAACTATATAGTACTCTCATTCAGATTTTCTTTTTTTTTTTTTTGTTTTTTGTTTTTTTTTTGGCAGACCCTATTAGTTACATACATATCTCTTCACATTTTCCTTACTATGACAATGATAATTTAATTTAGGGGCTCAGTCAAAATACTTGAGGGCTTGACTGCCCTTATAGTTAGAAGTGCCCGTGTAACAAAGGCCTGAATATTGCCATAAATGACATCACAGAGGTGGTGTGAGGGTAGGGTGGTTCTTTTTAAGGGGACTTAACTTGTGTGGCTAGCCTCTTAAGTCTTTTCCCACTAAATATTTTTTTTTCTGTCTAGAACATTATGCTGCATCAGGAGAAGTGGAAAACCATCTTTTATACATGCAAATGAAAATCAACAGTAAGGATGGTGAACCAGAATTACAGAAAACCTTGAAATGTTTATGACATTATTGAGCTATTGAATCAGTCCTGAACTGCTTATGTCTGGACGTTTCACATTATAAAAATACACTCATCTATATTTAAGTTCTGTTTTTTGGATTTTGATTATATGCAGATCAAGAAAACTGATTAACTTGCTCTTCACAATAGAACTCAAGGAAGAATATAGATGAAGTCTCACAGTTCCACAAGGTTATAATATCACCCAATTCCCAGGATGTGGCACTATCTTAAAAAATTAAACTCCTATAAACCTTGTAGTCAGCATTGTTATCCAGATTAAAGAATAGTGAGTGTATATAGTTTTATATAGGTAAGTGCATTGGTATGTGACTGTGTGTGTGTGTGTGTGTGTGTGTGTGTGTGTGTGTGTGTGTGTCAACTTTCATTTAATTTTCACACAGGAAAGTATAGAGTTATTTTGTATCAACATCATTGAACCTACTTTATTTGTATTTGTATCTTAAATCCTTTTATGCCTTCCCTGAAAACAGCAACACATCAATGTTTGAATTTTAATAGGAAGAGATTTTTATTGTGAGCAAATATTAGAAGGCTTTAGAATTATTCACAGTAAAGTAAAAATATGTCCAAAATTTTCTACTGTTTTTACTTTGGTGTGTTTGAAACTTTTAATGTTTTTATTTTAAATCTCTATCTGTGAAGTGGTTGTATTATGAAAGAAGTAGCTTTTTTTCTACAATATGGCTATTGCACAAGAAATTCAGCATCAAATATCAGTTGTGTAAGCCACTATAGTAAAAAATAAGTATTTTGAATTAAATACAATATGTTCTGCTAAAGAATAAAATGCCATATTTTGATCAAGCCTTGAGGAAAAAAAACAAATCCATTTTAACTTCAAAAATTTCTCTCAACAATACACAATTCCCTTTATTTTATAAATCTTGCAAATTTTATCTAAAACACATTTTAACAGAGAAACCATATGTGCATGTAACTTTTGCTAAGTTTATTACTGACAATATTTATCCTTAAAATGGATTAATTATTTTCATTAAAATATTTATGGGGAAAATATATAATAAACTTTTAGAAATGAAAATTTCAAATTAATTCATTGGTGATATAATTGTGTTTATATTTATGCTGATTTTTTAAAAGGTTTAATATTTGTATATTCCTTTTTTAAAAAAGAGAAATTTACAAAGTACATACAGAGAAAGTACATATAGTTTACAAAGTATATATAGAGAATTCCCATATACTTCATACTCAGTTTTTCCTACTATTAACATCTTAGGTTTTTTGTTTTGTTTTGATTTTTGTTTTTTTAAATAACCTTGATGTTTTAAGAAGTACTGATGAGGTATTTTACAGAATGTCTTTCAAATTGAGTTTGCCTAGATTTTCCCCCTCAATGTTAGATAATAATTATCATTTTAGGGAATGGATAATCAGAGGTAGAATGCCATTCTCATCCACATCAAAAATACATACTGTCAATATCACTTATTACAACTCAGATTTACCTTCATCTGGATGGCACTCTGCCTGTCACATTTCTCCACTATAAAGTTACGATTATTTTCTCCATTTATAAACTGTAATTTTTTTAAAGGAAGTCACTTTATGCACCCCACAAAAAAGACACTTGTATTCAACATCTGTGAATAGAGACTATCTATATAAATTTTTGGAATTATTTTACCTATTTGCCTAAGTCCTCTCATTCTAGTTATTTATTTAGCAATTTATTTGTATTAATATGGACTCATATGCTTTATTAGTCTGTTTTCACAGTAATAATAAAAACATACTCCAGACTGGGAAATTTACAAAGAAAGAATTTTAATGGATTTACAGTTTCACATGGCTGGGGAGGCCTCACAGTCATGGTGGCAGGCAAGAAGGAGCAATTCACATCTTACATGGATGGCAGCAGGCAAAGAGAGAGAGAGCTTGTGCAGGGAAACTCCCATTTTTAACACCATCAGATTTTATGAGACTTATATACTATCATGAGAACAGCACAGGAAAGACCCACCCCCATGATTCAGTTATCTCCCACTAGGTCCCTCCTACAACATGTGGGAATCATGGAAGCTAAAAGATGAGATTTTGGTGGGGACACAGAGCCAAACCACATCATGTGCATTTATTTTCTACTTTGGGTTATAGTACAACTATATTAGTCATTTCGTTGGTCATATTTTTCCAGGTTTGGACACTGAAAGTTCTTGAAGGTAGATCCTATATCTCTTTAAAATATCTCCACCATTGTGTCCATCCTTACTTCCTGGTATGGCAAGATGCTCTGTGTTCTTTAATTTCCCATACCTCAGTACTAGAATCAGCTACTTATTCATGGAACCTTGGTTATTTTTACTAGAGAATAATAATAGAAATCAAGTTCTGGGAACTAATAATTTCATTTTATTTTAATTAAAAAAAGACTCAGTAGATTAAACTAGTTAAAACATCCATATTACAGAAAATACATTCAATGAAAAGTAAATATTTTTCTATATCTGCATCCTTTTAGTTTTTGAAATGCAGCATCATTTCATGTGTACTTTGACATTTTCTAGACAAGTATGCATCTGTCTAATCATTTCATGTCTAATCATTTATGTACATATATAGATGGCAAGAGATATGCAGTCCATTGTTAAGATATGCTTTAATTTTTAAAATGAAATTCTACAAAGTACCTTTAGTTTATTTCCTTCCAATTGTGCAAGCATAGCTATGATCACTGTTTCATAAATTCATTAATGTGATTTTAATGGTTCTAGACTTATCTTTGGGAGCTTAATCAAAATTAGCTGAGCAGAACAACATAAGGATTTTAAATAACACCAGCAGCAGGTTCTTGACAAATCTTTCTCCTTGATCAAAAAGCTCTAATTGTTATGTAATTTAAACCACGTAACAAATGTTTATCTCTCCTTCAAGTCTTCTAGAAAAGTGTAAATTATCGCAGTGTGAAATCTTTTTCCTGAAATTCTTCCACAATTTTTCATTTATGTCTAGCCCAAACTGATCTTTTTGTAGAATACTTAGAGCTTCAAGATATATGTGTTCAGGTGCTCTTCTTGCCTCTGAGTTTCTCCAATAAGCACTACTTTACATGAATACCACATGGCAATAGTGGTTCATGTCTATGTACCTCTTTGCAATATATTTTGGATCCTAACAGTGACTTATGCATACTACTTGTCTGAGCTAAGCTATAAGCTACAACAGTTACAAGGATGGTGAAAAGCAAAAGTATCCATAACTCAAGATTAAGTCAGGAATGGATTGGGCTACTTCCATGAGACAGAAACATGTGTAAGGTGCTACGGTAATGTGAAAATGCAGAACAGATTTTTCTTTCACAGTCAGAGGCAAAAGAAAACTCAATTTCCATTCTTTCCTCCAAGCAGAGGCCAAGTACTGAATCCTAAGCCAAGTACTGAACCTTACAAGGTTGTAATCATGGTTATAATACTGGCAATTATTATCAGTATTATCATCTGTAAGGGTTATGTTTGCTTTCCTTTGGAGATCCCATATGTTTTATATGGATAAACATGTCTATCATCTGTGAAGGTTTACACATTTCCCTTCATAATATCCCCGTAACGGTCCTCCCTGTCCTCTGCTCTCCCATCACCAGACAACTCCTGCACTGTCTTCTATCACTATAAATTAGTCTGTGTTTTCCAGAAATTTATATAAATGAAGCCATCTAGTATGTAACCTTTTTGTCTGGTTTACTAATAATAATTGAAAATTGGCAAAAAAAATCGAACAGATACTTGACCAGAAGACATAAACATAGCAAAAAGCAAATTAGATTCTCAACAGTTTTCATCAGCAGATAAATACAAGTGAAAACATGACAAGGTACATGACACAAATACATAAGTGGTTAAAATGCTAATAAAAAATAAAACTCACAGTCTCAGGTTAGAAAAGATGCAGAGTACCTGACACATTGAAACAAAGCATGGAGGGATATAAAACAATACAGCTACACTGGAAAATAGTTTGGTAGTCCCATATCATTAAACATAAAATCACCAGACAGACGGAAACACTTTACTCACCATATTTTAGCCAAGTAAACACTTTAGTTTACCGAAAATCCTATACAGAAATGTGTATAGTGTCATTATTTGTAGCTGTTCTCAAATTAAACTAACCCAAAGTTCTTTCAACTGGTAAACAGAGGAATACATTTGGGATAGCCACAAAATTGAATATTACTCAGTAGTTAAAAAAAAAAAAAGAAAACTACCTGATATGCACAACAATCCGCATAAATCTCAGATACGTTGTGCTGCCTGAAAGATAATAAACTCAGATTGCAGGGTCTAAGGATATGATTAGATTTCAGTACGTGATACTGTTTGTATGACATTGTGGACAAGGGAAAACTACAAGAACTAGAAACAGATTGCTGGTTGACAGGAGCTGGCAGTGTAAAGAAGGATTATACAAAGCATTAAAGGAGAATTGGGATGGGAGTGGATGAGATTGATGGAGTTGCTTTACATCTTGATTATAGTGGCAGTTAACATGCTTATACATTTGTTGAAACACAGAGAAATATACAGTGAAAAGGGAAAATTTTATTGTATAATTATCATCTTTAATACAAAAAATGGAACAAAGAGATATGCAATTATATATTATATTTTGTATAAAATTCAAATATATTTGCTATATCCCCCTTTTCTCCCTCCCTCTCTCCCTCCCTCCTTCCTTCTTTCCTTCCCTCTCTCTCTCTCTCTCTCTCTCTCTATATATATATATATATGCATACATATATATATATGTACAGACATATATATATACAAAGTAGATTGGCTTACTCTCAGTTTACTATATATATAAAGAGAGAGAGATGATTAGTTAACTCTTAGGCTTTTTATATTTATTTCAATTTTCTAACTTTAGATTATAATATGCCAACAAAATAATCTTTAAAAATATTATTTATTCTAAATTCCTGTATTCATTCTTATAGTTTTCTACACCTTTATTTTTATTAAAATATTTTAGCAATCTATGTTTTATACCTTTAAATGTTATTTAAAATCCAATACCCTCAGTAAATAGAACAAACGGTGGATTTTGCTTTTCAAGAATAACAAAAGAAAACTCCCCATAATTATGAATTAAATTACATATATGAAAGAGAATATTTTCACTATATATATTTTATAAATTATTACAGTAATCAAGTAAATATTTATGTGTTTTAGGTAGTTTTATCTATCTAAGACATCATATAAACAACACTAAAAATAACTACATTGAACATACAGTATTTTGACCAAAAAAGCGGTCTTCATATAACTCTGAAAAAATAATGCTTTTGTATAATTTGAGTATTTATTTTTCAGTTGAGATCTTTTAAATGCAGCCTAAATAACACAGCATGATATTATTATTTTACGAATATTGTTGGAAGTATGTCATATACCATAAAGAAAACATAGAAACTTGGAAAGAGAGTTTTAATGCATGTGAGGAAAAAAGCGAGAAGACCATTGCTGTTTTAGCCTCTGCTAGTGCTGTGTTTTCTCTCTCTTTATAGCTCCAGGATGTACACTTTTAAGAAATTTTATATACTTGGTGTTTTCGGTCTCTACTTCTATAAACTCTCTTATTCTTAGCACAGTAGACTCATGATCCTGGGTATTGTAAAATACGATTGTTAAAATATTGATTTCCCAAATGGGCAAAACAAGTGGCACTACATAAATATTTTATGCTCTCTGTTGTCCTCTATCATTACCTCCTCATTGTAAGCAAACACCTGAGGGATAGAATATAACTTCCCTCACCATTCTGTTTACCATGGTTAGCAAAACACATGATACTGTAGCTCTGTCTAATTTCTAGAGATCTAAAACAATGATTATTTTAAATATTCTCTTTCTTTGATGCTATAAACCAATTACTAGTTCTGTATAAAAGAGCAAATATAATAATAATATAAAATTGTTGAAAAAATTTGAACTCAAAAATACGTTGTTTTTAAATAACTGAAAGGGCCAGAAATTGATGTTATCTAAAAGCAGCAAACATCTGTAACAGCTTATGGGATTTAATTAAAACATGATATGTATAAATTTGATGAGGTAGGGGATGTATTACAGGACAGAAATTTGACTTTCTTCTTCCCATCTGCTCCAATTTTTTTATGCACCAAAACTTACTGAGGACCTACAAAATCTTTTGCTTGTGTGTGCTACGCGTATCAGTATCTACCATATTGATATAAAAAAAAATTTCTAAAATATCTAGTAATAAATTAATTTGGGAATAACAATAAATTTACTAGGTACTATGAATAACAATTATAGTAAAAGCAGTATACTTTTATTAAAAACATCAGCATTTTTCAAAACAAAATATTCAATGAGAAGGGTGAGACTTTTTATACTTTTGCAAGTATCTGTGAAGTCATGTAGATTCTCATATCTGTTTCTTCATTCAATATGTTGTTTAAGTTGAAGTATTTGAATAAAACCTGTTTAACTATTAATGTAGTTTAAAAGTTAAAATGACCTCTTTAGGTAACTGTAAATATTATTCTTTGGTCTTCACCAAAATTTAACAAGTGATAATTTCTTAAAGAATAATTGCAATATGGGATCAGAAACCTTATCAGGGAACTTTGGTACTCTTTGATACTCTTTTACATTACATTGCATTATAATTTATTGGCTTGTCTTGCACTTTAAATCAATTTTTTACCAATGCATAATTTCATAGCATAATGCATTATTTTAAAAATATTAGTTCACTGAGTTATATAAATCTTTCAAGTTTTAACACAGTAGAAGATATGAAAAGTTCACGTTTATTAATGTCACTACCTATCCAGTTTTTAAAGTTTCAAGTATTTGAAATTGCCGAGCTCACAGTAGAGAATACAAAATTTCTGAAATTTTAATTTTTGCTCAAGAGCTCATGTTGTATTAATGGTAATGTAGACTGCCATTTGCTTTTCTTGAGGCGTCAGTCTCTCACTTGTTCATTTCTCAAAACTATCTGCCAAATATCAAAGTCTAAATACTATGGTTAGCAAAACACATGGTATAATACTGTAGCTCTATCTAATTTCAAGAAGTCTAAAATAATGATTATTTTAAATATTTTCTTTCTTTGATACAATAAACCAGTTACTAGTTCTGTATAAAATAGCAAATATAATAATAATATAATTTTTTTTTCAAGTAAAAGTTTACATTTATTAAATCAAAGTTATATTTCATAAAAACAATGTCTGGTTCACACAGCAACTCAAAATAGTCCACAAACCCTCTTCGAGACAATCATCATAATAGGTACTCAGCATTAAGAACTTGAGGCATGCTCTCTATTTCTTCACACAGAATGTTATTAAAAAGTCATAAATCAATGGTAGATACCTTTGATGGAGGCAGCAAACCACCTTGCTATGTGTGTACCTATGCAAGAATCCTGCATGATCTGCACATGTACCCCAGAACCTAAAGTACAATTTTAAAAAAAAAGCAATTTTTAATTTATCATTTAGGGTATTTATTTGAACTAGAATAAAACTAGAATTTTTAACATTCTAAGTGTAAGGCAGTGGAGAATGCATTGACTACACATACAGTTTGGTGTCACCACTTTGATTCATGCTGATGTAACTGCAGTTTTGACTACTTTGGCTCAATAGTACTCCATTTTGTATAAGCATCGCATTTTCTTTATCTATTCATCTGTTGATGGACCCTTAGGTTGCTTCCAAATCTTAGCTATTGTGTATAGTGCTGAAATGATTTGTGAGTGCAGATATAATCTAATACAACTTCTAAATAGTTTTCCATAGTGGTTGTAATAACGTACATTCCCACCAACAGTGTACAAGGCTTTCCTTTTCTTTGCATCCTTGCCAGCATTTGTTATTGCCTGTCTTTTGGGTAAAAGCCATTTTAACTGGGGTGAGATGATAGCTCATTGCAGCTTTAATTTGGATTTCTCTGATAATCAGTGATGCTGAACACTTTTTCATATACCTCTGCCATTTGTATGTTTTTTTGAGAAATGTCTATTCAAAAAATGTTTGCCTATTTTTAAAATTGAATTATGAGATTTTTTCCTGTTGAGTTGTTTGAGCTCCTCATATAATCTGGTTATTAATCCGTTGTCACTGAGTAGATTGCAAATATTTTGTCCTGTTCTGTGGGTTGTCTCTTCACTTTGTTGATTGTTTTGTTTGCTGTGTAGAAGCTCTGTAGCTTGATGTAATACCATTTGTCCATTTTTTTTGTGTTGAAATAGCTAAAATATTAAGACAAAATTCTTGGTTTTTAGTGCTCTTATCTCAAATTAATTACATAATATATCATCACTACTTTTGAAGAAATATTACTCTATAATTAAAATTATACAATTACTAGAGTGACTCAACTAAAATGATTTGAAGAACTGCAGCTTCCACTTACAATGGACTATGGACTAAAAAAATAACATGTAAAGCCTATATCTGTAAACAAAGAAAAATACAAACAACCTAAAGGACTAGACAAAACTATTTTCTGACATTACACAAATGGCGGTGTAAGACTCTGCTCCCTGAGAGAATGGAAACAAGCAAGTTGACCTCTAACATTGCCTCGGTTTTCTTCCAGGAAACACATTCCAGAACAGTCAACAGGGAAGGAGATTCTCAACAGAAAATATTAGTCAAACTGACTTATGGACTAAAGGATTCACTTTAGGTCTAGATGTTGCTTCAGAGAGAAGGAAGGAAGTTATATAGGAAAGGGGTTTAAAAATAATATAATTATTTAGACTTTGGTATTTGGTAGATATTTTTGAGAAAATGAGTAATTAGATTGACACTTCAAGAAAAACAAATGGGAATATTCATTATCAGTAATAAAATGTGACCTTTTGAGTAAAAATTAGAATTTTGGAAGGAAATCTTATGTCTTTTATTGTGAGCTTGGCAATTTCAAATAAGCCATGTACTTATGGCCAATTGTTTTACAACATAAGTGTCCACATGCAAAGAATAATAATGAAAATAGTAATAAAATTCTCCACACCACACACAAAAATTAAATAAAAACAAATCAGAAGACCTAAATGCAAAACCTAAAACTCTTTATATTAAATAACTAGGAGAAGGGCCTCATGATCTTGGGTTAGAGAAGGATTTCTTAGATTATTCCTAAAAGTTATGATGAATCATTTTAATAGACATTTTACTACAGGAGATGTAAAAATGATTAGGAAGCATATTTAAAGATATTCAATGTCATTAGTTATTAGAGAAATGCACATGCAAAGCATAATAAGATACCTTTACACACCCACTAGAATGGTTATGGAAGGAGACAGAAAATACCAAGTGTTAGGAAAAATGCACACAAATGGGAACCCTCATCCATTGCTGGTGGGAAGACAAAATGGTAAAGTATCTTTGGAAAACAGTTTGGCACTTGAAAATTTTAACATAAACTTATTATACAGCACAATAATTCCACTCATAGAAATCTACCAAAATAAATGAACATGCAAGTCCACGCAAAGTCACATACATGAACATTCACAATAGCATTATTGATGAGAGCCAAAACCTAAAAAATCGTACAAATGTCCGTTAATTGATGAATGATTAAAAACATGCAGAATAGGGACAAATGGTAAGAGTAGAATGCAATAAAAATGAACAAACTACTGATACATGCTGTAGCATGTATACATCTAAAAACATTGCCTATTAAAAGAAGTCACATATTGTATGATTCTACATATATGAAAAGTCCAGAGAAGGCACATTTATTGAGACAGAAAGCAGATCAAAGCTTAGGGTGAGAATGGAGATTGACTGCAAAGGAACAAGACGGAAATTTTGGGAGTGACATAAATGTTCTAAAACTGAATTGTGGCAATTTGCACAACTGTATAAATTTAGTAAAATTCACTTATTTGTACATTCACAGTGGGTAAGTTTGGGTACCAAAATTATCCCATAAAATTTTAAATAAGACTGGCATTTCTCAAGGTGAAACTATCTTGGCATGAAGACTTTTCAGAATCTGTATACCTCAGTAGTCATGTTCAAATAGGTGTTTTGTAACATTTCCCAATATTTACATAATTTACAAACTTTTCCCAACTTGGTGCAGTATTTCCTAATTTTGGTAGGGAGAGTATTTCCTAATTTTAAAAATGGAAATAATGGAATATAAGTGAGAGCAGTGGTTTGGCCAAGGTTGTAAGTATTCTTTAGGACCTAAACCTGACATCCAGTTAATTGGCTTAGCTACTTTAAATTTTACTTAAGCTAACAACTTTCTCAAAAGCAATAAAAAAAGTAATATTTCAGTACAATTCCTTTTCCCTACTTTTAAATTTTCTTTGCTATTCTGTTTCTGTGCCAACCTTTGGTTTCAATACAGTTAAAATGACATCATTTCTAGTTTTTTTAGTGGGACTTTATAGTTCTATATTAAGAATACATGTCCCTCCTTCATTTCATTTCCTTGTATGCTCTCTTTTACAGTGTTTGTTAATAAATTTTGTCTATACAAAAATCATACAATTTTGAAAATCTGAGTAAAAGACTAAAAGGGGAAAAATATCACCCTTGATTTACTCACTCACTAATGCTTCTCACATGATAATTAAGCACCATTCATGCTGACAGTTTCCTGGTTTTGTCAGAAGAATCTAAGGGAGATTTTTCACATGTCTATGTCATGACTTTAACCAGATGGCAGTGATTGTAAAATCCAACTGATTGTAAAATGTATCCAGATTTCACAGAATTCAATAGGTTGAAAACATGCATATTGATATGATTTGGCTGTGTCCCCACCCAAATCTCACCTTGAATTGTAACTCCCACAATCCCCACATGTGATGGGAGGAACCTGGTGGGAGGTGATTGAATTATGAGGGCAGGTCTTTCCTGCACTATTCATGTGATGGTGAATAAGTCTCATGAGATCTGATGGTTTTAAAAACGGAAGTTTCCCTGCAAAAGCTCTCTTTTTGCCTACTGCCATCCATGTAAGATGGGACTTGCTCCTCTTTGTCTTCCACCATGGTTGTGAGGCCTCCCCAGTCACGTAGGACTGTAAATCTATTAAACCTTTTTCCTGTATAAATTACCCAATCTCAGGTATGTCTTTTTAGCAGAGTGAAAACAGACTAATACACATTTTCTAGATGTTTTGGTAGATTTATTTTATGTTTTTCTATTTATCTTCCTGTCTAGATATATGCATATGTACATACATATGAAGGTATAAACAGAAACACATAAATATAGGTATATATTCATAAAAAATTTTCCATATCATTAAAAAGTTAGATAAATCTTTGCATTATACATACATAATATTACATTTAAACTTTCTCCTTCCTATTTCAAGAAATTTGGAGATTTTTTCATTTCTATTAAAATTATACTTCAAATATGTCTCTGAACAAAGTATGTTCATACATTTTTAGTCACTTAAGAAGAGATTGTGAGAACTACTGTGTCAAAGACAAAAATAATTTAAGGATTTTGATAATTTTTAAATTTATTGAATTTCTATGTTTAATATTTAAGAGTTTAAGAATTAAATTCTTTAAGTTAAAATATTGTAATTCAATTTTAAAAATTCACAATAGCAAAGACTTGGAGCCAACCCAAATGCCCATCAATGATAGACTGGATGAAAAAAATGTGGCACATATACACCATAGAATACTATGCAGTCATAAAAAAGGATGAATTCATGTCCTTTGCCAGGACATAAATAAAGCTGGAAACCATCATTCTCAGCAAACTGACACAAAAACAGAAAACCAAACACCACATATTCTCACTCATAAGTGGGTGTCGATGAGAACACGTGGACACAGGGAGGGGAACATCATATACACTGAAGACTGTCAGGAGGTGAGGGCCTTGGGGAGGGATAGCAGGGGGTGGGGGGATAGGGGAGGGATAGCTTAAGGAGAAATACCCAATAAAGATGATGAGGTGATGGATGCAGCAAACCACCATGGCATGTGTATACCTATATAACAAACCTGCATGTTCTTCACATGTACCCCAGAACTTAAAGTATAATAAAAATAAAAAAATTAAAATTAAAATTTTTTATTGGATAGAAATTTGATAATACAATTTTTTAATTATTAAATTTTGATTTTTTGTTGAAAAGCTATGAACTGATATGTTTTTTATTTTTATTTCATTTCAGATTCATTTTCATGTCTAAGAAACAGATTCCAGAGGCGCTATTTGTATATTCATTATCAATATATTAATGGAAGACTTGGTGTTTATTATTATTATTATAAAAATATATAAAACTGCATATTTGGGATATGAGTTAATTTCATGTTCCTTTTCCATACATGCTTGAAATTATCTAAAATCATATATATACATATATATATATATGTTTATATATATATATTATTGCATTTTAGGTTTTGGGGTACATGTGAAGAACATGCAACATTGTTGAATAGGTACATACAAGGCAATGTGGTTTGCTACCTTTCTTCCCATCACCTATATCTGGCATTTCTCCCCATGTTATCCCTCCCTTGATTTTTATAAGAAATTTGAAGTGTTCTGCTACCAATAAAAATCAGGCTTTGGATCCTCTATATGCCTTAGATTTCATGGAACTATATTGGTGTTTATTACTAATTTCACAGTTGACAGAAACCATTAGCTACAATATCAATTTTGCCACCTTGTTGTGTTTCCACAAACCTCTGGGTTTTTTAATTTAATGACTTTCTCTCAACATCAAAAATAAAATTTATCTGCTAAACTGTTCCTGAGACAAAGCATCTCGCCAAAAGAAATGATATGACTTCTAACCTTTCATAATCTTTTTACAATAGGTGTCCAAAGTTCTTAAGTTGGGACAAACTTCAGAAACTTCCATTGTGAAATGAAATTTGCACATTCAATCAGAGGCAAAAGCTTGCCTCTAAATCTAATTCAATTAGCAGATCACTTGAGCCCAGGAATTCAAGACCAGCCTGAATAACATGGTGAAATGCAAGCTCCACCAAAACACTAAAAGTAGCCGGGTATCATGGTGTGCACCTGTGGGCCCAGCCACTCAGGAGGCTGAAGTGGGAAGATTTTAGCATCACTGCAGTCCAGTCTGGGTGACAGAGTGAGACTTTGTTTCAATAAATAAATAAAAATAGAGTATGTGCCTAAAGATCTTTTGCTCATTATTTTTGGGGAAAAATAAAAACAGGACTAGATCTATCAGTCATTCACTGTTAATAATTAAAAATTATTACTGTTCATATATCATTTACAAAATAAGAGAAAAAAATCTCCATTTATCACCAGGACAATTAGATATTCACAGTTTATATGTTTTGATTTCAAATTATAAACATTTATTCTTCACACATAGTATTTTTTAAAATGTGAAACTAGCAATATATGGTGAATTATTTTTTTTTAAAAAAAGCGAACTCACTCTTCTGAGGTGGCTTCCTTTGGAGCTACTGTTAAGGCATGCAACGATGGATGGAAATATTTGACACTCTTTAACCTCAGAATCCTGAGCTAAATCTCATAAGGACTCATAATATCATCTATGCATCATGCTTTTATTGATTTATTTACACTATAATATGCTCCAGAAGATTCAAGGAGAAAAAAGATTAAAAGATGTGTAAATAACATACATCTAATGTGTAGTCTTGGCAATAGCTTGGCTTAAAAACAAGTATAGAAATATAAGATTATTTTTGTAGTTGAATACTTAAAAATATTAATCCCTGTTGATGCCTCTGTGTGTTTGTGTGTGTATGTGTGTGTGTATGTGTATGTGTATGTGTGTGGTGTGTACATACATGTCTGTATGCAGCTGCAGCTACACTTCAGTCAGAGATTGATAATACTTTCTTGAGTACAGTCTGACTCATATGGGTGTTTACTTCTCAAGGGCTTTAAGCATTCCTCCTTGAAATACCTTAGATAATAAAAATGATTATATATTAAATAAATATTTGTTTTATTCAGTTGAATTTCATTTGAATCTAGTTAAAAAAAGAGTCATAATTTAGTACATTTAGTTTCAGGCAAAAAAGGCAGCAAGCTAACATTTCACACATTTGTCTTTGTATCAGAAAGAATTACTAAATACAAAATTAGTGATTCTGATTTCTCAAATGATGACTTCTAAGTCCTTGGTACTTAAAGTAATAATAAAACTTTAAAATAATTTATCAGTACTGTTCACATAATCTTAAATTTTATTGAGACTCTTGTGGTTGAAGATGAAATTTCTTAAGCTCTAAGTTATTTTAAATTTATAAATCTTATTTGGACACATGCTATTTAGCCACATGCTATAATACATTTTTATGCTTTTTTTTTTTTGGAGGTAGTCTTGCTCAGTCATCAAGGCCAGAAGGCCAGAGTGCAGTGGCACAATCATAGCTCACTGTAACATTCAAGTTCTGGCCTAAAGAGATATACCTGCCTCAGCATCACAAAGTGCTAGGATTATAGATATGAGCCACTGTACCCAGCCAGATTCACTGTAAACAAAAAATATATTGTGAAGAACAGAAACAAGTATTTTGATGTGTTTTATTGGATATGCCTCCTGGAATTATACTTATTAATATTAATATTTATTTTATTAAATCATAAGAAAATTTGCACATGATTAAATTATATGAATTAATTGTACAGAAATGACTAGAAAGAATACTGAAGGCTTTCTATCTTTTTTTCTGAGATAGGGCCTCAATATGTCACCCAGGCTGGAGTGCAGCGGCGCCATCATGACTTGCTGTAGGCTCAACCTCCTGGGTTCAAGCAATTCACCTGCCTCAGCCTCCAGAGCAGCTGAGAATATAGGCATTTGTCATCACACACAGCTAATTTTTTGTATTTTTAGTAGAAATGGGGTTTCACCATTTTATCCTGGCTGGTCTTGAACTCCTGAGCTCAAGTGAATGCCCCCTTGGCCTCCCAAAGTGCTGGGATTACAGGAATGAGCCGCCATGCCCAGCCTGAAGGCATTTTTTTTTTTTTTTTTTTTACCTTTAAAAGCAGCCGCCTTTTCCCAAAGACTTCGAATGTTAGTAATGTTAAATGGCAGTTTTATGCGTGCACTGGGAGAATAGCAAAGCTGCCATGTATAATTGATTCAAGATTCTGGCTGATTATACTCTTGCTACTTTTAATCAGATATCTAATGAGTATGATCACTGGAAAATATTCTCTATAGAATTTTTGAAAAATCCTTCATTGCAATAAGTCTATTATTTATAGTGCATAACTTCATGATGGGAAGAAGTATAATAGACCAATGGTTTCATAAACGGTGCACTAAAATAAAAAATTTCTTTTTTTTTTTTTTTAAAGTTGATAACCAAGCTTAGACAAGTCTTTTATTTATTTATTTATTTATTTATTTATTTATTTATTTGAAAGAAAGAAAAAGAGAGGAAAGAAAGTGAGAGTGAAAGAAAGAAAAAAAAAGAATGTACGAGAGAAAGAAAGAGGAAGAAAAAGAGGGAGAGAGAACAGGATTCTTGTTCTACTGCCCAGCCTAGAATGCAGTCTAAAAATGGGTATTAAAAACCTCTATTATGCCAATAATTGTGTTTAACAATGGAGACAGGAAGGAATAAGAGATGAAAATAACAAACAAGCAGCCAACCAATATTTTATTTAAACCTGTGA
>CAUYLG010020553.1:0-27083 GCA_963573385.1 Cacajao melanocephalus
ACACACACACACACACACACACACACACACATGCACACACACACTTTGTTAGTTATATAAACAAGAGAAAAGATTTAAGTCTTTGGAATTGGAAGAAAGCCAATGTTTGAATCCAGGTCCTGGTGCAAGTTACTTCCCATTCTGTGGCTTCGTGTTCTCACATGTAAAATGGAGAGAATAATACCCATGGTAAAGGCATTTTGTGAGAGTCATGCTAAAAAGCACTTTGTAAACAGAAAAATAAAATATACGTATTGTTGCTGTAGCAATAACCAGCTTTAAGTAAATCTCAGTCATTTTAGCAGAGGGTTTGTGAGACACATGAGATTAGAAGGCTCCTCACTTTCTTTTTCCTGGGACAATTAATACATATATTCAAAAAGTACTCAAGACCCAAGTTAAATGTCCTCTCACAAAGGCAGGGTTTCTTTCTCCTCTAAATTTCCAGAATATTTTAGTCACGTCTCAATTAGACTATGTGTATTATGACTTATCTGCTTATTCACCTCCTTCATTTAACTATCGAAAGGCAGTATTCAGGACATTCTGAAAGCAGAGAGAGAGAGAGAGAGAGAGAGAGAGAGAGCACAAATACTGCACAGAAGTCTCAGGATTACTATATTTAGCACCAAAATATTTTTAAATCTTTATTTCTCGACTAGTATTCCACATTTAACTATGAGATCCTTTAAGTCAGAGGCCTTGTCTTATTCATCTCTGCAACCCTAATACTTACCATAGTTCCTTATATATAGCTGGCAATTAATAGAAGTGAATAAATCACATAATATGTTACTAATCCTGTTGTCTCCACTTCACACTTCACAGTTACGGAATAAAGAAACGATCCAACCGTAAAATGCAATAAACCAGTTGTGGCTAAGGTACAAAGTCAAGACCCAGCCTATGGTTTCTTCATTTCTGGGCTCCAATCCCTAACTCCCTTATCGTGGAAAGAATAGCATCTTGGTTCTATTTGCATGAAAAATAAAAAGCAAGACCTGAATTATAGGGTAGTGAAATCTTCACCAAGTGCACATGCTTAAAATCCTAAAATCTCTTTACTTTCCTAAAAGTACAGTTTGTACTTTTAAAAATAAGATGAACACTATATAATTCTGACATAGCATCACATTTTAGGTAAGCACACCATTGCAGAGCATCTGATGGTCACCTTCATAATCCACAAATAGAAAACAGCGTTGTTGTCTACAGAATTCAATGCAGGGGTCAAAATGAAGGTTAAAATATAGCCTGCACATTTAGTCCATCACATGAACAAACAGTTACAGATATTTAGATCTAGTGCCTGGATTGGAAATGCTCAACTTTATTCTCAATGGCCAATTTCCAATCACACTTCTGGTGCGAGGAGCTTGACTCAATGGACTAAATGCTTTTCTTCTTTTGCTCTAAATTAGGTGGTTCTGCTTCATCAGATGCTTTTTAATGCCTAGAAAAGGTTCTCCTCTTGTTCACGAATTTAGAAGGGTAAACAGGAAAAAGACTGCTGCCATTAAATAAATATGCATGTATATAGATGCACATGTGTGTGCATGCTCACATGTAACCCTTTTCTCACTTAACAGCAGTTGAAAGAATGAGATTGAAATGGGTCAATAAGCCACTGGACACCAGCATTTTCTTCAGCATCCCCAGGGGCCAGCCCCACCCTACCGCTGCCTTTGTGAGGGCACTCTCAGGCCAGTTTTGCTCAGCACATCTCATTCAGCAGTTGGCATTCTGGTTGTGAAGCTGACCTTCTGGTCCTTTGAATTCCGAAATGCTATCCACTA
Organism: Cacajao melanocephalus; assembly: GCA_963573385.1. NCBI lineage: Eukaryota > Metazoa > Chordata > Mammalia > Primates > Pitheciidae > Cacajao > Cacajao melanocephalus. The sequence continues at coordinate 1,797 of CAUYLG010020553.1, forward strand.
ATATAATAGTTTTTCTTGTCAGAGGGCCTGTAATGAATGTTTATTTCAGATCTACACTTCTTGGCTTATCTATAGCCAGACTGACTTTGCTGCCTCCAGATTTCAGCTATTTTATTCCACAAGGCCAATTTTACATTGGTAATTAATAATATCCTGGCTACTTCTGACCAAGTACGCATATATATATGTGTGTGTGTGTGTGTGTGTGTGTGTGTGTATATATATATATATATATATATATATATATATATATATATGCGGCACACACACACACATATATATATATACATGTGTGTACTTGGTCAGAATAAGCCAGAGGTAGACGATATATAACTCTCTGTATCATCAACGCATCTTATACTTATCTTATTGTCATTATTTCCTGCTGTCAATCTCATATTGGAATACGCGACATTGCTCTACTTTGTCACGGTGAAAAGTTTATCCTGCAAATGTTCAGTTTCTTAGGTCTTCCGTGAGTGGCTGTGCTTATCTCATGAGTGCTTCTAGGCATCTCCAGGGCTCTGCATTTAACTTCATACTTCTAAAAGCATCTGTACAGAGGTAATATTAATGTTATTGCAACAGACAAGCAGAGCCTCATTTCTCTCTGCTTTGACTGAAAATGCCTGTTCATAGTGAAAATGTGCAGACATTGGCATTTTTGTGTGAGCTGGAATGCGTATGGGTCCAGCCACTGACAGCAGGAAGAAATAAGACACAACTGCCAGATGGCTTGGTTTTAAAAAAAAAATACCACTCAAGATTTGCTAGTGATCCATAACCATTAAAATTATTTTCCCAGAGGATTCTCTATTCTGAGGCTGGAAAAAAATTCCTGAATTCATTCTCAGTTCTGAGATGGGGCTGCTTGAAAGAGTGGGTGATTTAAAGATCACTTATCTCCTAGAAGAGATACTTAACCTAGACATGCTGGGTGTTAAAAATTCTGGATACAAGGATATGACTGCTATCATCCTTAAGACCTGATTTAGAATTCACAGTAGGAGGGCAGAAATTAGTAGAATGACGATTGAATTTGGAGGTAAGTTCTAGTCTCTACAATTAAGTGGTTATCCTTAGTGTATCCCTAAGCCTCAGTTGACTTCTCTGTATGATGGAGATAAAATCTGCACTCTCTAGGTCTTGGCCATTGTATTATTTAAAGATCTTAAGACAGAAATGAACTCTGTAAACTGTCCAGTGCTATGGATCCAAGTTGCTATTATGAACTAACACAGAAGTTCCTGAGTGGGGAAAGAAACTAATAAGAAACCTATTAATGGCCCTGGTAGCTTTTTCAACCTGGGTTTTCTTAGATCATCCAAGCTGTAACTTTCATGTTGGTTTGATCATTAGCTTAATTCGCCTTATATCATTTTCTCATTTTTATCCCAAAGCTGAGTTGTAACAACAAATAATAATGTTTAGGGAAAAAAAGTCTGGTCTAAAACAGCGGGTAACTATTATAAACTTTTTGCCATGCATACTGGAAACAAGAATTTCAGTGAGAAATAATTAGCTTGTTGTCTTTGCATGCATTTAAGTTAAAGTGATGGTTACACTGAGACATTTCTGATTCTTCACTTAACACTTCCTCTCAGTCTTTCCACTAGGATTTAAGTGATCCTAGACCCTTCCCCCCTAAAGAGAATTCCACTTTCCCACCAAGTGTCCTTCTTCTCTTCTATCTGTAGACTCCATGCTTTTTGCAGTCACTGCCCTCTTCTCTCTATTTGGCTGCTGGATGCTGTGGACCCACTCAGTTACCCCACTATAACAGGAACTGGGCGAGCACTCGCTGTATAAGTGAGAGATGCCAGATGCCTCTTCTCCTTTAAAGCCCATATAGGAAGGCACTGCGCAGTGAGTCAAATCTCACAAATGACCATCACTAAATTCAACATCCCCAAATTCCTGTGCCCAGTAAAAATGATGACTTTTTCCTAAGATACAAAGAGAAAATAAAATGGAATGTCATCTGTCCTGAACAATGCTGTTCCCAGGGTGAGGCTTCTCTAACATCTTCTGCATTACAAACTATTGAAAGGCAGCATTCAGGACATTCTGAAAGGAGAGAGAGAGAGCAAGAGCGAGAGGGAGAGAGAGAGAGAGAGCAAATACTGCACGGAAGTCTCAGGATTACTATACTTAGCACCAAAATATTCTAAAATCTATATTTCTTGACTACTATTCCACATCAAAGAGAAGTTCACATTTTAACAGAACACTGGCATAACCTCTAGATGAAATGCAAGTCTATAGCCTTTAACTGTGCATTATTACCATATTAGGTAATAATGACTATGGACATATAATTATTGATTACAGCTTTTAAAATAACCATGTTTTTGAGTAGCCATGAACATAAAACTATGAGGTTATAATAGAAAATAAATTAGGTTCCAAGCATATAAAAATTTCAGTAAAAAAGTACAGTAAGAGACACTGTTCCAGAATTCTTTTTTTTTCATTGATCTTTCACCATTCATGTTATGCAGCCTTCCGTGCTGCAAAACCCGAGAATAATTAAGAAAAATGTGCAGCATCAAAACCACAATAATGCCACTAGATATGACATTATTGAAATAAAACCGTATACTTTTCATTTCAGATTCCACGGTCTGTTAGTCCAGTCATGTGACAGGGGACAAGTCACTTTGTTTATATTCAGCCTTTTGGTCTATACATTGAACCTCCTGGGGTCCTGAGGGATTGAAAAATGTTGATGACGGAGGGTGTGGGATTGAAAAATGTTGATGACGGAGGGTGTAAGTCTTTATAAACTCTGAGTTTCCAGTTCTGTTTTTAAAGCATTGCTTGGATTCAGTCAGCACATTGGTTTGTTATTTCTGCCATTTTGTGACTCTGGAAGGCTGAGCTCTTCATCTCTGCTTTTATTGTAATGACTATTACTAAAACTGACATTCATAACCCAATTACCCACCACGACGATCAGGCATTCTCTTCAGGTGTGTGTTGCTTTATCACTAAACTTAGTCACTTTACTAAAGTAACTTCAGACGCGGTTTAGTTTTGAGGACAGGCTGTAAAACTAACAAGGAAAAAGCAAAATGTAAAGATATGGACATGGAGTGACGGGCTGCCTTCCTGATCGTGTATTCAGAGGCTGAAAGCCCAGAGAAGCTGGGCAATTGCTAACCTGCAGTATCTGGAGCAACCAGCAATCTAATGTGAAATTCCTTTCATCTTCCCTCCACACTCCTGTGAAAACCAGGAGGCTTTCTGAGAGGCACAGAGATTCTCAATCGTTGCAACGACGCAGCTTTCTTGTAGTGTGAGTTCATGAGAAGAAGGGCAATTTCATGTTAAACATACACACAAGATGACAGGGAAGGAGGCGAGCTGATGGTCCAAAATACATATGCAAACCCTCCCTTGGAAGCTTGCTTTTCACTCTCTTGTACAAAGTTAATGGAAACCAAGGAACTACCATTCCAGAACTGTCGCCCGCTTTAATCCTTAATAACCAAATAAAAATGGGCAGCCCGTATTCCGGAGCAGCTCTAGCAAGCAGACCTCTAGGAAACAAGGCTCCCTATAGACTTTCCCTTGATCTTAAAGCTTAACTTGAAACATTTATATGCACGGAGCACCTGGCCAAGAGATGTGAGAAGGCCTTTTTTTTTTCTTTTTTTCACCTTGACTCTATTTCTTTCTTTAATAATAAATTCTCAGTTTTCTTTTTTCCCTTCTTGGAAACTGATTCCATTCTAAATAATGTTTTTTGTTCTTTCTTAATAGTTTAAGAAAAGCAAGACAAACTTGAAAACCCCCCATTAACATCCATCGGACTCCCCGCCTGCCGATCGGTATTATCTTCACTTTAGGAAAGATGAAGCAGAAAGTCAGTGTAAGTTAATTCCAATCAGGTTGAGAACTTCTTTTGTTTGAATTCAAAGGACTCAGGTTAACCTATTATGCAATTTAGTATCAACTGGCTGCACAAATCTTCTTTCACATACCTTGCTGGGTGAAGAAGTGATGAGCACAGGAACTTGTTCTGACTGTGTCAGTTTAAATACACAGGTGTCTGAATTACGGTCAGAAGTTTAACAGAGGAAGAAAGCTCCAATCTGTCCTAAAATGGTAACGCCATCTGGGTCACATCCTCAACAAGGCTACCATGCATTTAATGGTAAAAATATATACAGAGTCTGATATAAAGACTTTCCCTCAAATCAGGTCAAAACCAGGACAGATGCTTTATAGTTACTTTGAAATAAATGTATGTAAAGAAGGGAATACCAGCTTATGAGTATCACCAGCCTCTCTCTGCCTTTCTTCCATCTATCATTTCTTCTTTCCTCCCCATTTTTTTTTTCACAAAAGATTTTAAAGACATACGTGAAGACATACAATACACAGGATATAATAAATAGTTGAAATTGGAGCAAAAGGGAAAATAGGTAAGAAAACTAATGCTGAAAGAAATATTCCAAAATATATACAAATGCAAACCATTCACTCCTGTACGGTTGCTGGAAAGTGGAAGGTGGAACTCTGGCTGGATGGGTGCCCTGACTGTAGTCCGGTCCCCAGCACCAACACTCAAGGGATGCCCAATTCATCTCCTCACCTCCCACCTTGCCCTCCTCTAATCTCAGTCTCCATACCTGAGTAATGCCTCTAACAAGCAAATCGGATGAGGTCTTCTCATTGCTTCAACATGTTAATGACTGCCCCCTATACTTGGGATAAAGTCAGAACTCCTCAGTGTAGCTTATAATACTAGCGTGACCTGGCACCTCACTGCTGCCCACCTCTCCGGCAGTCTCAGCCCCCGGCCCACTACTCTGCCCTCTGGCCACACCAGACCTCATTCAACAATTCTAATATGTCCTTTCCTGCACAGCTTTTTCAGTGAGGCTCCTCCGCCTCTCCACCAGCTGAACTTGCACTTAAACTTCCTCCAGTTCTGGGTCATGCACCTCAGACTGGAGGAGGTGCTCCCGAAGCGTGTTCCCACCTGTCCTTCCTCGTCATGGCATCTGTCACACTTCATTATTTACTTAGCAGCTTGCTTTTTGCTGTTTGAGAAAGCACTCTAGTAGAGTAGGAGCTGGGTCTTAGCATCTAGCAGAGTGCCTGACATATCACTATTGCTTATCTATATATTATTGTTGGTCACATGCATAAATCATAACAACTGACATCAAAATATTCAGCATGGGCCAAAAAAGATGCACAATGTTTTACCTTCTTTATCTTCATATAAAAATAAACATTTTTTCTTCATAATAAAGCCATTATCTGTCTTCCTAGTAAGGCTATGAGGTAGGTTATTGTTATTCATTTTACAGATGAGGAAACTGACGCTGCAAGCAAATAACAAATGATGCTTCCCAACAGCCTAAGCAATCAGTGGACAATGTTCAGTTACAAAATTCATGGTGGAGAAAGTTCACAGTTGTTGGGGAGAAACATGACTTTTCCCAGACTGTAAAACTTAAAATATTTCTTCCCACGGGTTATGTAAAAGCATTCACCAATGGCCTGATTTTATGGATGGTAGCCTGGGGATCCCTACAGTGAACAAGGTAACAGGCTTCATAAGGCCTCTTCCTAGTGCTTCTCAATACAAACAATGGCACAACATGAAAGCACAATTCACCAGGCTCCATCCTACACCAGGCACAGCACACAGCTCTCCTGTGGCCTGGGTTAAACCAAGGGGTTAATTTACCAAAATAAAACCTAGCAAATATTTGTGTTGCGACTTTGAGATCGTCTTCCCCCTGGGAAGAGGGAGGAAAAGAGAGTCCATAGTAAGGAAAGGCAAGGACGGGTGACTTACTCTAAAGAGAAGGGCAACACAGGTCTGCAAGGGAGCTGACTTCGCTGCATGGTCTTCCTGACTGACCTCTGAAAAGACACGCTGACCTGGGCCTGATGCCTCCTCTCCACCTGGAGGCTTTAGTCTCAGCGGCTCTAGGAGCCTTTCTGCTCTCATGGCCCCTGAATCTATGTCTAGGTTACAAATGTCTGCTCTTGGGGAGAGAGGGAGGATATTTTATTTCGTTGTATTTAAAAGTTACAACCCTGCTCCCAGACCAAAGCTTTGGGTTGGTTCGGGGGTTGATCATGAAAACGGAGAGTTAGTCAAGCAAGGCAATTCTGACTACTTCCTCCTTGTTATCTGGGTGCCACTGAGATGTAAAGCCTTTGGCAGCAGAAAACCCATACACACATACACGCCTGCACAGGCATGTGCCCACAGGCCTTCTTTGGTGTTGGTTGCAATTGACCACTTTAGAACTCTGTGCCAGTTGCATGTTTGTTTCTGAGCCCAGTGGAAAATTTTTCCCTGAAACAACCGAGCTTTTACCAATTATTGCCGATCACAATCTGTGTTTCAGTATCTTGGAAGCATTCTCCCTACAGCCCTACGGTGGTTATTTTACTCCACTCCATCTATTGCAATATGAATAGAAATCTTAGACCGCATGAATAGATAGGTCCAAAGAGAGCAAATTTTCTCTTTAGTTGCAATAGTGTGACAGCTGAAAAAATCAGTTATATCTGTTAGTATTTTTCTATTAAGCCCATGTACCTATGCATCTGTTTTTTAAATATATACTCGTCTTTCAGACATTTGCCGTATTCCTCAACCCTTAAATTGCCTTCAGGAAAATGACTCTAACACAGATGATGTAAATGTGAACACTATAGACTCCTCTTTTCCCTGGAAGACACAAAGAATAAAATATTATCTGTAAAAATCTGGAAGTTTTAGGTTAAAAAAAAATGCTAGAATCTTTAGAATATTTATCACCCACCTATTTGCTTCTAGGACATTTTGTAAGTCAGTGAGTCCAATTCTATGAAGTGGAAGAGAATAAAGCTGTCCATTTGTATTCTTCCTACTAGTCAGCCACGAAATTGAAAATTCTACAATAGATTTATATGATATTTCTATGTATGGTTTTTGATATTACGTCCTGAGTTTCCTTTGATTCAATATTTACTATTTATTTAATATCCTCTTCCTTTCCGTTAATCACTCCATGAAACAATGGAAACGGTGAAAAGTTCAAAATGACAGAGAAGAGAAAATGGAACTCCTTGAGAAGTAAGTCCAAACTTCAGAGGCAAAATGACAAACATAAAACAAAAGGAAGTCAGTATATCTGTCCTGGCAAAGAAAAGAAATGTTCTCCATTTTTCTAGTAAGAAAAAAAAAAAGTCATCATCTTAAATTTAGGAAGAGAAATGGAGGTTAGATTTCTAATCAAGTAGATCATCTGGGTGGAGAGAGGCAGAATTTGTCCAGTCTATCGGGAAGTAAAGATTAGAGGAGATAATATCATCTTCGAGGATGGAGGACACAAACACTGTAAATGTAGTCCAACCTGGAAGAAGCATGGAACGCAGTGAATGATTTCTGGAGGACAGTTCCTTCCAGCCCTAAGAATCGGCAATTTGCCTACCATTTAGTAAACAGCCTTTACTTACTGGAGGGTAGCCTAATGCTTTAAAAACACAAACACATCTATCACAGCCCCTGCTCATTAGCACTATGCAGACCTCAAGAATCTTTGGTGCTGTCTGAATGCCAAGTACTGTCTCACTTAAGTGGTATAACCCATATTCCATTAGAGATGGGTAAGGAGAGGCTCCAGTTCTTTTTTAGCAACCAGGTTTTTTTCTTTTTTTAAAAAAATTGCCCATCTTCCTCTTAAACTTTTCAATAGCTTGTCAAAATAAGGGACAGTGAAAGCACACAACATAACAAAATATAAACACCAAACCTAGTCCTTGAGAGAAAACTCCCTAGCATTCCCTACCCTGTTCAATCACGCTGCTCATTAAACAGTCATTTTAATACTCACTGTCAGCCCAATCTTCTAGGTGCCAGGATTTTCTTTTGAAGAGAAAAGGTACTTTGCAGGCCAGCCTTGCAGAAGGGTACACATTTGGAAACCAGGACAAGGTTTTCTGGTATTTAAGATCTGGCATCATCTAAATTTAGGGGCCTTCCCCCTCGATCTTTTTGGGCTTAAAATATTTTTAAATTTTATTTTATTTTAATGTTTTAGTTCGCACAGACACAATATGCTGTGAAACACACCTCAAGTGTCTTTTAAAAATTAAAACAGGGTTGATGTGTAGTGTCAATGATTCCTGCTAATCAAAATCACTGACAATTTTTCAGGAGGGAAGAGATATGGTTTAGCTCTCTCACTAGAGAGCATTGCTTCATTTTTCTGTTTTGATCTAAATCTGACTGTTTTCCTGCAGATAATTCTCCTGCATTTTTTAAAGGGGAGAAACAGGCAATAACATTCTAAGAAAATAAATATTTATTTGGACACACAGATTCCTATCCCTGACCCCAGGCACATGAGCGGAGCTTCAGGTCCCTCTGCTGGTCCAGCTCAGTGGGAGCTGTCAAGGGCAGGTTCAGAGACTTCTACCTCTAAATGAAAACTTGTAAATAGAATGTTGTGTTTACTCCTCTCTATGGCCAAGGACCATCACTGGGATGCAGGGAGTGGTAAATGCGGACTCCAATTACGACAGCAAAAACAAGCAGCTGCCCAGACAGAATTCCTCTAAGTTGTGTATCTGATTCAGAAGCCAATGTACATTTCAATACATGCTCCATTTCCTAATCATGCTTTTTTGCAACTGTCCTTTAAAAATTAGAAGTGGTTTTTGTGAACTAGAAAATTTATAAGAAGCTCCTTGTCTTTAAAGTCAAGGATTTCTTTAAAAAAAAAAAAAAAACTAGAGAAACAAGAAGAAAGACAAGAGAATGTGACAGAGCAATAATTTTCCCAGACTCTTACCTTTTAGCAAAAAAACGCCACGTAAGTATCGTTTTGTGAGCAGTAGATTTGATTATTTTAAATTGGAAAGTGGTGCTATGGTATTCTGGTATTCTTTTTCTATAAAAATAAAATTGTTCTTTAATGTTTAAATAGTATATGTGGCTTAATTGTAAACCCATTCAAGATAGCACCATTCTCTTTAATTATCATTATGAGGGGCTTTATACAAATTCATGAATTAACACCAGAAAAGGATAGTGCTATTTTCTAATACTAGTCTTCATTATATTTTCATATTGTTTTTAAATTAAAAAAAGATAATATTAGAGAAAGTAAAAACTAATGAGGTAACTTAATTCACATGGGTCAAGGCAAATAATATTTTAACAGTGATTAATTGGTCTAAAGCTATCACCTTAAACCAGAGTTAATAATGACCCAGATCAAATAATGACAGAAATATATATATATATATATGGAGAGAGAGAGAGAGAAAGGGAGAGACAGAGAGACAGACACAGAGAAAGAGAGAGAGGAAAAAAGAAGAAAAGAGGGAAAATGAGAAATGACAAAATACTACTTCACATAGCTGATGAGACCCTCAAAATTGTTCAAAATGATAATGACTTTTAAAGTTATACATCCTAGTATTTAATAAAATAACAATAGAGGGACATCCTTCTGGAACATTGTCTGAAATTATTCCTGCAGAAATCCACCCTTCCCCAGTGCAAGGATCTCCCATTCCAAGAAACACACAGGAATGGCAACCCAGGTACAAGCCATCTTTCTCATCACATCAACTCCAACCCACACTTGGGTCTGATCACCTTTGTTTTAGACACACAGGGTGAATGAATATTTCAATTACTAGAGCCCTACTTTTTTTTAACAGTGAATTTAACTTTCTAGTAATTGAGATAGTTGAGTATTTTTAGCGAAGACTATTTTTTAAGGAAAAAAAAGTATGTGGCAATTTTAAATTGACTTAAAATTCATATTATTTGGAGGATTCTGTTGCTGGAGGAATTAAGGACACAAAGACCACTCCCAAACTTGTTGATAATCAGAAGCATATGGAGATACTATTAAAAATTCAGATACCCATGCCCACACCAGAGCTACTAAATTAGAATCTCTGAGGACTGATTCTTAGAATCTTTCTTATTTATTTATTTATTTAACTTCCAGGTTTGGAACCTACTGCTCCAGGATGTCGCAAAATCAAGAGAGATGTTAAATGATTTGAATGAAAACATATTCCAACATCTGGGCAGTTTCCTGCAGCCACGAAGACTAGAAGCGCCGAGGCCATACTATCTCCATAAGCACCAGGTACAAATGAATGTCTGTTCTCCAAACCTGCACAGAAATCAAATACTGTGTAGTACACTTTTTAGGTAAATAAATTGAAAATTCATAATTTAATATGCTCTACCTTGTTCCCATTGTACAGAGTGATGTATTTAAATTACTAGCTTTTGCGTTTTTACTTTTTAAAATTGGTTGTTGGAAAATTAAATTTCGTTTATTGGGAGCCAAAGCTGCAACATAAAAGAGCAATGTTGCCATCTAGTGGTCAATTTCAGACATTCATGAATCAGACCACTGCATGAAGTTTCAAGTTGAAGGAAAAAAAACCTCAGGAAATAATGTAAACAAATTTCATAAACCTAAGACCTGAAACTACAAATATTTTATAAGATAACATTAGAAAAACCCTTCTAGACATTGACTTAGGCAAGGATTTCATGACCAAGAACCCAAAAGCAAATGCAATAAAAACCAAGATAAATAGCTCTAATTAAAGAGCTTTTACACGGCAGAAGGAGCAGTCAGCAGAGTAAACAGAAAACCCACAGAGTGGGAGAAAATCTTCACAATCCACACATCTGACAAAGGACTAATATCCAGAATCTACAACGAACTCAAACAAATCAGTAAGAGAAAAACAAACCCATCAAAAAGTGGGCTAAGGACATGAATAGACAATTCTCAAAAGAAGATACACAAATGGCCAACAAACATATGAAAAAATACTTAACCTCACTAATGATCATGAAAATGCAAATCAAAACCACGGTGCGATACCACCTCACTCCTGCAAAAATGGCCATAATCAAAGAATCAAAAAAAACAGTAAATGTTGGCATGGATGCAGCCATCAGGGAACACTTCTATACTGCTGGTGGGAATGTAAACCACTACAGCCATTATGGAAGATACTGTGGAGATTCCTTAAAGAACTAAAAGTAGAACTACCATTTGATCCAGCTATCCCACTGCCCAAAGGAAAAGAAGTTATTATTTGAAAAAGATATTTGCACACGTATGTTTATAGCAGCACAATTCACAGTTGCAATATCATGGAACCAACCAAATGCCCATCAATCAACGAGTAGATAAAGAATCTGTGGGGTGTGTGTGTGTGTGTGTGTGTGTGTGTGTATGTATATATATATATGATGGAATACTACGCAGTCATAGAAATGAATGAATTAACAGCATTTGCAGTGACCTGGATGAGATTGGAAACTATTATTCTAAGTGAAGTTACCCAGAAATGGAAAACCAAATATCTATGTTCTCACTGTGGGAGCTAAGCTATGAGGATGCAAAGGCATAACAATGATACAATGGACTTTGGGGGAAGAGTGGGAGGGTGGTGGGGGATAAAAGAATATAAATATGGTACAGTGTATACTACTCAAATGATGGGTGCACAAAATCTCACAAATCACCACTAAAGAACTTACATATGTAACCAAATACTACCTGTACCCCAATAACTTATGGAAAAATTTTTAAAATTAAATAAATAAATAATAAAATAATGACTTCCACCATTTCCTTGACAATGCCGGGAAATTTTAGCAGTTTAACTCCATTCACCGCTATCTCATCTTTTGTATTATTGTCATGCATTTTGAACTCCACAGATATTTTTATTCTCAAAATAGTTTTTGCAGTCATTTAAAAATTTCAGTTAAAAAAAATTCTATTATTGAGGGGATTTCTCCCAACTACGGATGCTACGACCACCAGACCCCTTTCACCTTCATGCTAGCCTCTAGTTCTAAAATCAAAGTATTGGTCAGTTGACAACAAGGTTGTGTTTCGTTTGACTCTAAAAATAGTATGATAAATACGCTCATGTTTGTGTGTTTGTGAAGGTTCTAAGGTCGATGTTAATACTGGGTGTTTCTCAAATCATCAGTGATACCACCCTTTGAAGCTATGGCCGGGCTACTAGTTTCTTCCAATTACTCAAGATGCCAAGGAAGCTGTGAGCCTTTGAAAGGGAGATTTCAGCCCCTTCCCCGCCTCTGACATAGGAGGTCACACTGCTTCTCCAAGTAGTCTCTCTAGAAGCCTTCCTAGACTGAGCCCACCCGTGGTTCAAGGACTCAGCTGCATGAAGAAGTTGGCCTCCCAAGTCATCTGGATGAGGGGGACTTTAATGTCTGCACATGCATGCACACTTGATCTAGAAATTAGTGCATATATGATCAGCAAGTAAGGAAAGAAATAAATCAAAGAAAGAAGCATATTACTAAGTAATTTTAGTTATTTTAATTTTAAATAATTAGTTTTATCTAAGTGTTCTCAATTAAGTCATGATATGTCTTAAGCTGAATGTTACTCTAACTTAAATTTTTTGTTTCTTTAGAGTTGACTGGTCTGAGGACAGTCATCTTTAATAGATGGTGTGTCTTTGAAAGGGCGAATGTATAACATTATATTTCTTTTTTTTTATTTTTTTTGAGACAGAGTCTCACTCTGTCACCCAGGCTGGAGTGCAGTGGCGCAATCTCAGCTCACTGCAACCTTCGTTCTGGTTCAAGCGATTATCCTGCCTCAGCCTCCTGAGTAGCTAGGATTACAGGCACGTGCGACCACACCCAGGTAATTTTTTTTTTTTTTTTTTTTGTATTTTTAGTAGAGACGGGTTTCACCATATTAGCCAAGGATGGTCTCAATCTCCTGACCTCGTGATATGCCCACCTCAGCCTCCCAAAGTGCTGGGATTACAGGCGTGAGCCGCAGCACCCGGCCCATTATATTTCAAAAAGCAGCAAAATAGCTCTCTTACACAGTGAAACAGGGTCCCATAGTATAGCAGAGGTCCCTAAGGAGCTTCTTAGAGGGAAATCCCAGTCACTACTAATAGTAATCTATTCCTTGTATTTTTCACTTAATTGTACGTATTTCTATGTTTACTGAACAAAAGGCCTTCTTATGCAAGATTTGTTTCTTGATTAATTTAGGCGATCTATATTTCCTATCTAGTCCCTTGGAAATGAAAAGGCATATGACCTGTGTGAGAGAATGGGTTCATAGAAAATCTTCCCTAGCTCTGTTAAAGAATTTATGGGTAGCCTGAGGCCAAGGAGATACTGCAGGGCTCTCCTGCTCTAATATGTGCACATACAGGAAGACCTGCCAGGAGAGAATTTCTAAGGGTAACCCAGAGAAAGGGTGATAGAGAATACAAGGCTTATGGCAGCCTTCCAGCTTCTATTGCAAACTCCTTGCTGGTAAGGCCTTAGATACTGAGTTTATTGTGTGATTACATGGCCAAGGGAATGGGGTAGGGGGTGGTTTCTAGGTACCAGAAACTCTTTAGAAAAGTTCGCTCATTTAATCCTTGGAACAACCCTTGGAGGTAGGTAGGATCATCATCCCAATTTTATAAATGAGGATATAGGCTGCGTTTCTTTCTTTTATCAGTTTATTGTACTTCCATTTTTGTCACTCTCTAATTTATGACATTGAAGCAGAAGGAAAAACAGGCTTCTCTGAACTTATGGTAGTTTGGCCATCAAATGTATAAATACATACATGTATGTTTATTCTGCAAATACTTTTTGAGCACCTACTATGTGCAAGGCATTTGGTTGATACTATTGAAAATGGGAAGATAAACACCAAGTGGCAGCAATTAAGATGCTCACAGGCAATACAGGAGATTAAAAAATAAATACTTAAACTTCACTGAGATAGTGCGATAATGTAATCGATCATTTTAAAAAGAGAGAAATGGAGCTAGTGAATTCTGTACATCTCTGTGAACCAGAACTCATCCACGGCTTGACCCTAATAGATAAACAGCATTTTTGGAACATATCCTTCACTGACTCCCAACATATCATTCCCTGACTAGATCTCAGCTTACAACTCACCACGCAACCACAGGAGAATGGTAGAATCGGCCCAGAGGCTGTAACTCAAAGAATGGAATTGTGGGGAAGATGCACCCAAGAAGAGCAGCTGCACCCTGCTCGTGAGCACAGCCACAGGCCACGGCTTTCACCCCAGTCCAGTAACGGGAGTGGCTTCTGTGATATTCACAAAATGGTCAGAGGTTCTCTTGACTTCATTTTGATCTACGGTATCTTCTAAGAATGGTCTAGAATGCCGCTTAGTTTTTCATACATCCGTGGAGAAATGACTGCACATTTCCCCTCTCTGGATCTGATATGAAAGACTATTGAACAGGCATGGCAGCTAACTCCTGTAATCTCAGCATTTTGGGAGGCTTCAGCAGGAGGCTTCCTTGAGCCCAAGAGTTTGAGGCTGCAGCAGGCAATGATGGCACCACTGCGCTCCAACCTGGGCAACAGAGCAGAGCAAGATCCTGTCTCTGAAAAATAAAAATCAACAAATTTTTTTTTAAAAAAAGACTGCCTAGCTAGCCAAGCCCCTCTCTCCACATCAAATGGTGCCTCCACCTTACTCCCTGTCTTAGACCTTTTCACCACTGAGGGTTTTCTGTCCCTCTGTAATTGCTATTTACTTCTGTGTCAGTTAGGGTCTCATAGAGATTACTCAGGGTAAGTTATTTGAAAGGGCTCAGGAGACTTCATAAAGCACACTCACCTAAGACTTGAAATAACAGCAAAAGCTCAGGTATACCAAAAGAGACTGCCCTCAAGCACTGGAAATCTGAGACATCTCCAAGCACAACTGTCTAGGATTCTGCTGATTTGCATAAAGAGGAAATTGCTCTCCAGATTAAATAACCAAGACTTATGATATGAACCTTGGCTTCCCAAGACCTCTAGGCAGAAGTCCCCCCAAACTCTGCACCTCTGTGTTAACCAAGTCAGGCAACTGGTCACACCAGGTGAAAGTTATCAACAAACATTCTGGCTCCAGGTTTCACCAGGGGACTTCAGGACTGTAAATAGTGCATTACAAATCATTGGTTAGTTGGTTAGTTAGCCCACTGACCTTAAATTGGCCAAGCGTCAAAGCAAAGCATCCAGGCATTCATGGAGGTCAGCATGGAGCTGTCCCAATCCAGCTGTAAAAGCAACTGTATGACACAGGTGTGAGCAAAATAAACTGATTCTGATTAACTTAAGCAGTGGGGAGTTAGACTTGGGAGCAGGCACACAGCAAGGCAGACCCTGGACTAGGTAGCAGGAATGACAAGGTGCTGCCAGGACCGGATGGAGTTCCAATCAGTTTTTGAGTTATTTTGCCTCTCTATTCAAAATTTAAATTCATGGCAAAAAGGACATTTCAATAACTAGACTTCGGTTGTATACCTGTCCCCAGGCTTAGGAAGTATAGGGGTCTCGGTAACATTTAAACTAGACTGAGTGAGAAGTAATTTCTGGAAGGAGAATTGTTGTTAGAAAGGCAAAATTGGCCAGGCTCAGTGACTCACACCTGTAATACAGCACTTTGGCAGGCCAAGGCGGGCGGATCACTTGAAGTCAGGAGTTCAAGGCCAGCCTGTCCAACATGGCGAAACCCTATCCCTATTAAAAATACAAAAATTAGCCAGACATGGTGGTGGGCACCTGTAACCCTAGCTACTTGGGAGGCTGAGACAGAAGAATGGCTTAAATCCAGGAGGCGGAGGTTGCAGTGAGCCAAGTTTGTGCTCCAGCCTGGGCGACAGTGAGACTCTATCAAAAAAAAGAAAAAGAAAGAAAAGAAAAGACAGACAGATGAAGGAAGGAAGGAAAAGAAAGAAAGAGAAAAAAGAGAAAGAGAGAAAGGAAGGAAGGAAAGAAGGAAGGAAGGGAGGGAGGGAGGGAGGGAGGAGCGGAGAGGAGCAGAGGGGAGCGGAGGGGAGGAGAGGGAAGGGGGAAGGAGGAGAGAGAGAGAAAGAAAGAGAAAGAAAGGCAGGCAAAATTGCATTCAGGGTTGCCAAAATCCAGCCAATGTTCACTGCAGCTTGCAACCAACTGCAAATGAGAAGTCTTGGGCAATTTATGTAAAATACTTTATGTTTAAAGCAATAGCCTCAATTTATTTCTTCTGAGCATACTGTTTTTTTCTACCTTCCTCTTCTTACATTACACCCACCCACCCACCATACAATCACCAGCCATACACAGCTATTGTCATTTTAGAAGACTGTGTGTACTAGCTGATGTAAAAATGGAAACAAAAAAAAAAATAACTGGTGGTTTTTAAGTAGTTTTTAACTATAAAACGTATATACACCATTATAGAAATTTGAAAGTGAAGAAAATGATAATGAAAACCATAAAAATCATTTGTAATTGTACTACATAGAGGTAGATTCCTATAAATATTTTGTTATATTTCCTTCCAGGTTTTATATTGCTATTACAGTTTTGCCTATGCATTTATATAGTAATATAATCTATTCCTATAATGTTACAATACATAATTTGGACCATGTAATCTATTCAGATTTGGTAGGGGGGGGCCACTGGCTTCTTTTTTCAAACTTTGTTTCATAATGTACATTTTTTACTCAAATTCATGATTTTCCCTATGTATACACACATACATTTAAAAGAAATTTGTAGTTTGGGCTGGGCATGGTGGCTCACACCTATAATCCTAGCACTTTGGAGGCCAAGGAGAGTAGATCATGAGGTCAAGAGTTCGAGACCAGCCTGGCCAAGATGGTGAAACCCTGTCTCTACTAAAAATTCAAAACTTAGCTGGGCATGGTGGTGGATTCCTATAATCCCAGCTACTTGGAAGGCTGAGGCAAGAGAATCACTTGAACCCTGGAGGCAGAGGTTGCAGTGAGCTGAGATCGTGCCATTGCACTCTAGCCTGGGCGACCGAGCAAAAGAAAGAAATTTGTAGTTTGGGTGGCCTTTAAAGAGCCATGTGGAATAACTTTGCCTAAGAGTCTATGAAGAAACAAAACAACTGTGCGACCCAACGTAACCCCAGAAAAGGGTGCCCACAAGGGGAAGCGACTGGAAACCAGCCCAAGAGCTTGCCAGGAAGAAGCAAAGATGGTGAAAGCCAGCAGAAATCAAACGATTTAGCAAGGGGCATGGAAATCACTCGGAGCCAAACAACTGCCCAGTATTCCCTTCTGAGAAAGAAAACACTGTTAATAGCAGAAGTCTAGGTTCTGGCATCAATTTAACTTGCATCATAGCCTGTTCCCACTTTCTGTCCTCAGCCTGCTACCCCACCCAGAACTGTGATATTCTCTGGTGTCTCCATGCCCTTCCCAGTCCTACTAAGAATCTATTTATAACTGCAGGAGCTCGCCTTGGTCCACTGTGACACGCAGGCTGCTTTGCTGGGAAAGTTCTGCCTGACTCACTGGGGCTGCGTGAAGGAGGCTGGGGAGGGAGTTGGTGAGGTGAGCTTCTAGCGTGACTGTCCTTAGAATGTGCGCTGCGTTTCCTCAGGGTTCACTGCTCCCGTCTGTGACTCAACCAGAAATGTAAAACATGCATGAAAACTGTGTGAACCACAGGCATTCAATTTGGTGGGTGGGAGACACAGGGCTACATCGAATTTGTAACTCTGGAAATCGTTTTTTTCTCTGCAGATTTTCTGCCTCCCTTAATCTGTAGTGCTACCTGACCTTTTAACGCTGGCTGTGAACAAATCACAGGAATATTTTCCTTAAAAGATAAGTGAGAGGAAATTCTAAAAATTGGCTAGGGAGTAATGCTTTTAAAGTTGCCGTGTATTAACAATATCAAATAACCAAATATTATTTAATCATACCAAATCGGGGGAAAGGTTAAGTTTTTTATGAGATTCAAGTGCAACTTACTTAAAAGTAATATTTTAAAATTGACACCCTGTTTTCCTACAAAAGTTCCACGGTCTCTTAACTTACCAGTGAAAATTACTGAGCTACTTTTGTTTGTTAATGAGATAAACAATCAACACAAATGTAAGTTAGGCTTGATGTTGTGAATGAAGCCACTATAATATGTAATGTCAAAGCCATTTCTCATCAAAACGCACTACCAGCGTATCATGTCTAGATCCTGGGGGTAAATTCTTGGTTAATAACAGCACAGAAGAATCACAAATTTATTCACACTATAATTATATGTAAAGAAAATACAGATTGCCACTTCCTCTTGTAATTGAGTCTATCTTCCTCATAAGCCTCTACCAAGTGAACAATGAAAAGAAAAAAAAACTTAACATAGTCTGACTCAATAATTTAAAATATCCCTTTGGTAAATGCTCCATCTCTGAGGTCATGAATGAGGTCAAGTTCAGTCTCTTAAATGTCACTCTAGATCATCCCTGGCTTCATTATCAAGGTGTGTGGCTTATATGATCAGATGGTGACAGAGGGGACAAGAGGCATCCTATGGACCCTCGTGGGCCCCTTAGGCACAGTGACTTGTTCAGGCTGAATTTAAACACTAAATTGTGACTAGTCCATCTCTGGGCTTCCTGCTGGCATCTGTTACTGAAAGGCTGTGGTGTTTCCTGGCTTCACATGTGGGATTCTGTGGAGCTCCATCATGTTCCAAGCTTGGGTTTGCCATGAGCAAGTGCTGCACCCTATCAGAGTCTGCCCCTCCTCTTCCATCTGCCCTTGGCCCAGGCTGTGCACTCAGCTGTGAGGACATCCCTTACCCTTCTCCTCCTGCAGATCCCTGGCCCATTCACTGGCTCTCCTTGGAGGCCTATGGGCTTGAGTTCTATTCACATCCCAGAGGTGTCAGAAGACCTGGGAAAGCTAGACCTGGCTCTTCTTCTGCTCAATCCTGCTCTGCCACTCACTGCTTGTCTACGGCCATCCTGCCCCTCCACCATCCCATGTTGAGGTGATCATTCTATATGGAAGCTCCTTATAGGGTTCCAAACTGGGCAAATTATTCTCATCCTTCAATCCAACACCTGTCCTTCCTTGGCTCCTGACCAGAAAGAGGAAAAATGGGGACATGTATGTCTCACCCAGCCTCTCCCATTTTTCTCTCCTTCTAATAATCTCTTGGTAAGGGACGGGTTGGGTGAAGATTCCCTTAGGTAAACTCCACAAACTGCCAATCTTGCCTCTGGAAATTTTAAAGAATCTTGGTTATTAGAAATTCCTCACCTGGCAGAGACACAACAGATAAAGAACACTTCAGGCCAACATTTTTGATGAACACCAATACAAAAATCCTCAACGAAATAGTGGCAAACTGAATCTAGAAGCACACAGAAAAGCTAATCCACCATAATTAGGTAGGCTTTATCCCTGAGATGCAAGGATGTTTCAACATATGCAAATCAATAAATGTGATTCATCACATAAACAGAACTAAAGACAAAACACACATGACTATCTTGATAGATACGGAATAGGCTTTTGATAAAATTCAACACACCTTTATAATAAAAACTCTCAATAAACTAGGTATTGAAGGAGCATACCTCAAAATAATAAGAGCCATCCATTACAAACCCACAGACAACATCATACTGAATGAGCAAGCTGGAAGCATTCCCCTTGAAAACCAGCACAAAACAAGAATGCTCTCTCTCACCACTCCTGTTCAACATAGTATTGGAAGTCCTGGCCAGAGCAATAAGGCAAGAGAAAAAATAAAGGACATCCAGAGGAAGCCAAACTATTGTTGTTTACAGATGACATTATTCTATATCTAGAAAACCCCATAGTCTTGGCCTAAAAGCTCCTTCAGCTGATAAACAACTTCAGTAAAGTCTCAAGATACAAAATCAAAATACAAAAATCACTAACATTCCGAAACACCAACAATAGCTAAGCTGAGAGCTAAATCCGGAATGCAATTCCATTTACAACTGCCACAAACATAATAAAATACCTAGGAATACAGCTGACCAGGTGAAAGATCTCTACAATGAGAATTACAAACCACTGCTCAAAGAAATCAGAGATGACACAAATGGAAAAACATTTCATGCTCATGGATAGGAAGAATCAATATCATTAAAATGGTCGTACTGCCCAAAACAGTTTATAGGTGCAATGCTATTCCTATCAAACTACCAATTCCATTCTTCACAGAACTAGAAAAAAAAAAAACTATTTTAAAATTCATATAGAACCAAAAAAGAGCACAAATAGCCAAGGCAATCCTAAGCAAAAATAACAAAGCTGGAGTTATCATACTACCCCACTTCAAACTGTACTACAGGGCCACAATAACCAAAACAGCATGATACTGGAACAAAAACAGGTACCTAGACCAATGGAACAGAATAGAGTCCAGAAATAAGGCCACACATCCACAACCAACTGTTCTTTGACAAAGTTGACAAAAACAAGCAATGGAGAAAAAACGCCCTATTCAATAAATGGTTCTGGGACATATGCAGAAGATTGAAACTGGACCCCTTCCTTACACCATATACAAAAATTAACTCAAGATGGACTAAAACCTTAAATGTAAAACCCTAAAAAAACCAAAATCCTGAAAGACAACCTAGGCAGTACCATCCTGGACAAAAGAACAGGCAGAGATTTCATGACAAAGACAACAAAAGCAAAACTTGACAAATGGGATGTAATTAAACTAAAGAGCTTCGGCACAGTGAAAGAAACTATCAACAGAGTAAACAGACAACCTACAGAATAGGAGAACACATTTGCAAACTATACATCTGACAAAGGGCTAATGTCCAGCATCTATAAGGAACTTAAATAAACTTACAAGAGAAAAAACAAACAACCTCATTCAAAAGTGAGCAAAGAACATGAACACTTTTCAAAATAAGACATACATGTGGCCAACAAACATGAACAAAGTCCAGCATCACTGATCACTAGAGCAATGCAAATCAAAACAGTGAAATACCATCTCACACCAGTCAGAACGGCTATTATTAAAAAGTCAAAAAATAACAGGTGCTGGCAAGGTTGTGGGAAAAAAAAGGAACTCTTAAACACCGTTGGTGGGAGGATAAATTAGTTCAACCACGGTGAAAAACAGTCTGGCGATTCAAAGGGCTTAAAACAGAACTAACATTGGACCCAGCAATCTCATTACTAAGTATATATCTGAAGGAATGTAAACCATTCCACCATAAAGACACATGCATATGAATGTTCATTGTAGCACGATTCACAATAGGAAAGACATGGAATCAACCTAAATGCCCATCAATAGAAGATGCAATAAAGAAGATGTGGCACATACACACCATGAAATACTATGGAGCCATAAAAAGGAATGAGATCAAGTCCTTTGCAGGAACATGGATGGAGCTAGGGGACATTTTCCTTAGAAAACTAATACAGGAACAGAAAATGAAATACCGCATATTCTCATTTTTAAGTGGGAGCTAAATGATGAGAATACATGGACACAAAGAGGGAAACAACAGACACTAGGGCCTACCAGAGGTTAGAGGGTCAGAGGAGGAAGAGGATCAGGAAAGACAGGTACTAGGCTTAACACTGGGATGAAGAAATAATCTGTACAACAAACCCCTGTGGCACGAGTTTACCTGCATAACAAACCTGTACCCCTGGATTTAAAATAAAAGTTGAAAAAAAGGAATTTCTCAGTCTTGCTCCCCACAACCTGGAATTAAAAACCTTTGGCTTACTTAAGAAGTTAAGAAAATCAGCTTTGAGATTCAGCGCTTCTCTGGGCCATTGGTTTCTAAAGAAAGTAACACCTCCCACTAGGAGGTATTTTGGAAAGTTATGGGGTTATTTTGATTAAGATTTAGAGGGTAGGAGCTATTGACATTTAGTAGATACGTGTCGAGAATTATCAACACAGCATAATGAGGGATGCAGTTCAACAATGAAAAATCATTCCATCCCCAAGTTTGTGTAGGCAAAAAAATCTATTTATAATTCTTTTAGCTTAGAACCTTAACTCTAATGGTGTTTCTGTAGGGTTTAAATATAAACCACATATTTAGTTTATATAAACCAGTATAAAATTCCCAGCAATGAACTTACCACATATTTGAGGGAATATCACTATGCTTTGTTTGATATATTACAAGGGTTTTCCCCTATTGGAAAAAGTCACCAAGGTTCTACTTCTTGTTAAGTCACATAGCTGGATAGTTCTGCATGGCTAGCTGACATACTCAGGATGATTGTGGAAGCACAAGTATTGTGTCTTCTGGTGTCATTTATACCATTATGTTGAAATGCTTATTATTTCACCTTTTGCTAATTTTTATGAAATGCATATTATTTTTTCACCATTTGCCAATTTCTATTTATCCTTTATGTTATAATTAGAGCACTCCAGTGATATTTAAATAATGTAGTAAGTATCTTGTGTTAGGTCTAAAATTTCTAAGATAGTAAATGGAGAAGAAAATATAAAACTATTTGTTGGGGGAGAAGGGATTGGGGAAACATTAGTCAATGGACACAAAATTTCCAATTACACAGGAGGAATACGTTCAAGAGACCTATTGAACACCATGGTGTCTACAGATCATAACAATATATTGTATACTTGAAAATTGCAAGGAGTAGATTTTAAGCATTCTTACCACAAAAATACATATTCGATGTCATGCATATGTTAAAGAGCCTGATTTAGCCATTTCACAACGTACACATATATCAAAACATTATGCTAGAGACCATAGGTAT
Organism: Cacajao melanocephalus; assembly: GCA_963573385.1. Lineage (NCBI taxonomy): Eukaryota > Metazoa > Chordata > Mammalia > Primates > Pitheciidae > Cacajao > Cacajao melanocephalus. The sequence continues at coordinate 24,402 of CAUYLG010020553.1, forward strand.
ACGCAATTTTTGTCAATTAAAAATACATACATAAATATTAGTTATATAAAGAGTTGGAATCAGATAAGGTTAAGAGCCACTGTTCTATGCAGTTGTCATTTTCCCCCTCTCTGTGTTGAGTGCTTCCTTTGTGCCAGATGCTAAGTGTTTCCCAGACTGGATTTCCTTCACTCTTCCCAACCTTTCACAGATGATGGAACTGAAGCTTAAAAAATCTAAGTAAGCCAGTAAGTGAAAAATCCAAGATTCACATTCAAGTCCACCTGGCTGTCAGGCCTGGCATCTTAACCATTCCACGTATTTAGCTAATGTAGAAAAAGGTCATCTTTTGTCAATGTTACTACCATATTTTTTCTATTTACATAGTTTAGTAACCTACTTACCGAAAATATTTATCTAGCAATTAAACAGAGCAGCAATTAAGCACTAGAGGCTTTTGTTTTAATGTACCCTTTGTGTAGTTTTTAATAAACTCTGTAACCTAATTGCCTTACTTAGCATATCTCTGTGCTATTATAACTTCTTTAATGTTTTATGTGGAAAAAATACTAATCCTTACAAAGTAAGTTATTAGCTAACAAAATGCAAGATTTCTCTAGAGTCCTTTATCCAGACAACCCTAAGTACTTTAGCAACATTAGCCCTATATGGAAAATAGTCCCACTCTCTAATTATAAAACATGACAATGAGTACATTTCCATCCAACCTGCTACCTCTGAGAGGAGTCAGATCACAGAACACCTATAGAGTGCAACAGACTCATCCAGTTTCAGAGAAAGGTTTTCTCATTAGCCATTGTACATCTAGGTCAATAGAGAATGTCAGCTGATAAAAATAAAGACAATGATGAGTGCCTGTGATATGACCACCACTTTACGTATATTATTAGGTTGGTGCAAAAGTTACTGAGATTTTTGCCATCGAAAGTAATGGCAAGCCAGGCACGGTGGCTCATGCCTGTAATCCCAGCACTTTGGGAAGCCAAGTTAGGTGGATCACCTGAGGTCAGGAGTTCAAGACCAGCCTGGCCAACATGGTGAAACCCCATCTCTACTAAAAATGCAAAAATTAGCCGGGTGTGGTGGACGGTGCCTATAATCCCAGCTACTTGGGAGGCTGAGGCAGGAGAATCACTTGAACTCAGGAGGTGGAGGTTGCAGTGAGCGAGACGGTGCCATTGCACTCCAGCCTGGGAAACAATAGCGAAACTCTATCTCAAAAAAAAAAAAAAAAAAAAAAGTCATGGCAAAAACCACAGTTACTTTTGCACCAACCTTTCTTTCTCAACCCATGAGTTAGGTCTCCTCACCTTGATTATAACAACTGAAGGCGTCAAGAGGTTTAAGTGACTTAAGAGACTCCAACCACAGTGTGCAAAAGCTGGGATTTGGGCCTAGCATGTTCCATTTTGCTAATCTAATCGACTTCATGTATGTGGGGATTTGAGGCAGTAACAAGGGAATCACATACGGCTGAGGGGAGTTTTGGTGCAGGTTATGGATTAAACCTCCCGTTAAGTCTTGCCCACGCCTAGGAAGTCTAATATCCAGTGAATGTTCCCAACTGTCTCTAACATAAGGATTTTGCTCAATTTGGGCAGTTAACATGCCACTTCAAGGATGGGAATGTTTCTTGGGAAATCCAACAGTGACAGGAAAGCTTGAGAACACTCTTTAATAGCATGCAAATGATGGAGCTGGAAATTCCCAGAACCGTTATGCCACCTTCCTGCTCTCTCTCTATTTTTGGCATTGCTATTAGATTGCTCTCATGTCCTAGGAAAGTCATATCACTGCTGAGAAACTGTTTCTTTAAAGGCATCTATAACTTCCATACTCTCATCACCTTCTTTCATTTGTTTTGGGACAGAACTTTAGAAAGTTAAATTGAAAATTCAAAAAGTAAATATAAAAACAGCAGCCACTGGGTGTCACTGATTTACCACTTGAATGTATCTTGTCCCACATTTCTATAGAAGGAGGAAAGCTGGCCTTTTTAGTGGAATATTTCAAAGCACTTCATGTTCTTGAGTGCTATAGATAAACGGAAGAATTTAAAATGTTTAAAACACGAATCTTGTGACACTGATACGCTCAACTATCATTATTCTACGCTCTGTTCCAGCTATTTATAACTGTAAGTAATATTATTCCCATTTTACAGGTGGATACACTAAAGCAGAGCAAGCTAACAAATCGAGGATGGCAGAGAACACACTCTTGAACCTTATTATTTAAATCAGGACTTTCTGGCCAGGTGCGGTAGCTCACGCCTGTAATTCCAGCACTTTGGGAGGCCGAGGTGAGTGGATCACCTGAGGTTAGGAATTCGAGACCAGCCTGGCCAATGTGGTAAAACCCTGTCTCTACCAAAAATACAAAAATTATCCGGGTGTGATGGCGGGCATCTATAATCCCAGCTACTCAGGAGGCTGAGGCAGGAGAATCACTTGAACCTGGGAGGCAGAGGTTACAGAGAGGTGAGATCACTCCACTGCACTCCAGCCTGGGCAACAAGAGGGAAACTTCATCTCAAAAATGAAAAAAAAAAATCAGGACTTTCACATTGTATTTTTATTTAAAAGATAATTCTGTAAAGCCAGGAACATAGTATCCATTATTTCATTCTTGCTCATACCCCACCCCCAATTCTGTATCTAAGATGAAGAAAAAGAAATCATT
>CAUYLG010020554.1:0-17951 GCA_963573385.1 Cacajao melanocephalus
CAAACACCGCATGTTCTCACTCATAGGCGGGTGATGAACAATAAGAACACATGGACATAGGGAGGGGAGCACTACACACAGGGGTCTGTTGGGGGGGAAATAGGGGAGGGACAGTGGGAGGTGGGGAGGTGGGGAGAGATAACATGGGAAGAAATGCCAGAGATAGGTGAAGGGGAGGAAAGCAGCAAATCACACTGCCACGTGTGTACCTATGCAACAATCTTGCATGTTCTTCACATGCACCCCAAAACCTAAAATACAATTAAAATAAAAAAAAAATGCTGCAAGTAAAACAACTACATAGACACTTTCCCAGAACACTCTTACCTTCATGCTTCTAAATATTTCTGTTTTTCTCCTTAAATTCTCTCCCTCATTGTGACCAATCTCTACCAGATAAATTCTACTCATAATTCAAAACGCAGAAGGCACTTTACCTCCCTGGATGTTTTTGTGATTCCCGTGTATAGCTGTGATACCTCACTGCAGCATTATATGTCTTTTATGTTGTACTTAAATTGCACTTGCTTTGCTTATTTGCTATTGAGCACCTGTCTGTTGATACTGATTCTGTGTTGAGTTTTGGAAGTAACAAATAAGATACATCCCTTCTTCCTTACAGTTTACCATCCTAGCACAAAAGACAGACATGTAAACATATATGTTCAAAATAACATGCTAAATCTGAGCTAGAAATAAAGGCAATTACTATCGTGCTTATATTTTACCTTATGTAGAATATCATGTCCTAGTTTCTCTATTAGAGTGCAGGCACCTTCAGGGCAAAGGTAACTTTCCAGTCCCCTATAACACTTAATTCCTTGCATTAAATGTGCACAATTAAATATTTGCAATGAATACTGAATTGTTTTTATTGGATTTCTTTATTCAAAGCTACCAATAAAGCTTAATTTAAAAGTTCACAACTATTTCTTTAGTTTTTATTTTAGAGCATTAGCCAACAGGTATTAAAGAACCTCTGTGGTTCCTGTGTAGAAACTCAAAGCAGTAATTTTAGCAGCTTACCTAGGAACTACTCTGCTTCTCAAGGTTACTTTCATATAGATAGTAGTAACATTTACCTTAAAGTTCCTAGAAGTAATTTTGAGTTGTAAGAATGCCATACAACCTCATCATGGGAAATTTAATAGTTCAAGGAAGAGATATGTAATTTGGGTAAATGTTAATTTTATCTATGTGAACAAGATGATGTATAATGCATACATATATAATATAAATTTCCTTTATAAAACTTTATTTAAATTCTAAAAGGCACTTTTATAGATGTCTCCTTCAACTTCTTTTATGCTTATTAAGATTTGTGATTTGATATTTAAGAAGTTTATTCACTATTTTAACTTGATATCTTAATTATGATCCATGAAAACAGATCACATTGCTATTTCCTCGTGGCCTTTTAAACCATGGCCATGTGGTTTTAAACAGAAAGCCTTACGCTATAGATGTTTTATCTGCAAATGAAATAAGAATTTTTTTTTCATTTTTATAGAAGCAATAAAATAAATAACTCTTTATTAGAAATAGTTAAAGGTAGTATGACCAAACACTAGATTTAAAATGATGCTTATAAGCATTTACTATAAAACAAAAAATGATAAATTTTACCTCATCAAAAGTAAAAATTTCATCAAATTAAAAACTTCTGTTCTTAGGATACCTTTAGGAAAATGGAAAGAGAAACCACAGACTAGGAAAAAATATTGAGAACATGTACATATATCTGACACAGTACTATGTTGAGAATATATAAATAACACTTAGACGTTAATAACAGAAAGACAAGCCAACTTAAAAAATTAGCAAAATATTTGAAGAGATACTTTAAAAAAGAAGATATAAATACAAATAGTCATATGAAAATATTCTTAACATTATTGATCAGGTGCTTTGAAGTTATTGCATCTAGCAATAGTTTCTTGCTTTTTATTCTGTGTAATATTCCACTGCATCATTATATTGCAGTCTGTTAATTTATTCTCCTATCGATAGATGAGTTATTTCCAAATTTGAGCTATTCTGAATGAAGTTGCCATGAACATTCTGGTCTATGTTTTTTAGGTGGATATGCGTGCTTATCTGTCTTGGGTTTATACCTAGGAGTGAAATTGATGGGGACATCGTGTAGGGGTTTGTTTAGCTTTACTCGATACTGCTCAACAGTTATGTGCCTATTTATACTCTCTACAATAATGTCTAAGACTTCCCATTTGCTCCACATCCTTGTCACAACTTGATATTGTTTGCCCTTTTAATTTTCTGGGAATTCTGAAGTGATATCTCATTGTGGTTTTAATTTGCACTTTACCATAACAACAGATTGTATTGAGTGTTTCTTCATATGCTTATTGGACATTGGAAACCTCTGCAGATTAAAGCCCAAATAAGAATCTCACATACTCCCTGTTATGGCTAAAATTAAAAAGACAAGTGTTAATGAGGATGTGGAGCAATGGAAACTTTGATACATTGCTTGTGAGAGAGAAATATGTTACAATCACTTTGGAGAACTATTTGGCAATTTCTTATAAACGTAAATGTAGAATTAGCATATGATCCAACAAGTTCCATTCATAGATATTTACTTAAGAGAAATGGGCCAGGTATGGTGGCTCAGCCTCTAATCCCAGCACTTTGAGAGGTGAGGTGGGCAGCTCACTTAAGGTCAGGAGTTCAAGACCAGCTTGGCCAACATGGTGAAACCCCCTCTCTACTAAAAATACAAAAATTAGCCAGGTGTGGTGGCACATGCCTGTAATCTCTGCTACTGGGGACGCTGAGGCAGGATAACCACTTGAACGCTGAAGACAGAGGTTGTAGTGAGCCAAGATGGCGCCATTGCACTCCAGCCTGGGCGACAAAGCCAGACTTCATCTCAAAAACATTTTTAAAAGGCCGGGCACAGTGGCTCATGCCTGTAATCCCAGCACTTTGGGAGGCCAAAGCAGGCAGATCACCTGAGGTCGGGAGTTGGAGACAAGCCTGGCCAACATGGCGAAACCCCATCTCTGCTAAAAAAAAAAAAAAAAATAGCTGGGCATGGTGGCAGGCACCTGTAATCCTAGCTACTTGGAAGGCTGAGGCGGGAGAATTGCTTGAACCCAGGAGATGTAAGTTGCAGTGAGCCCAGATTGCACCATTGCACACTCCAGCCTGGGTGACAGAGCGAGTCTTCATCTCAAAAAAAAAAAAAAAAGGAAATGAAAGCACATGTCCACACAAAGACTTCTACACAAATGCTCATAGCAGTTTTATTCAAAATAGCAAAAATATCTGGGAATAACCCAGATACCCATTAATAGTTGATATATAAACAAATTTTGCTATGTAATAATAGAACAGTACTCAGCAATAAAAATATATATATTTATATTAATATATATAACTGATATTCAACAACATGGATTAATTTCAGAAACATGTTGAGCAAAGCAAGCCATCTGCGAAAGAGGATATATGTATGATCCCATTTATATGACGTTTAAGAACAAGCAAAACTAATCTAGGGTGACAGAAGTAAAAAATTGTTTGTCTCTGCTGGGGCTGGTGGTGGAAGTGGGGTGTGGTTGTTGACTGGAAAAGAGTGATAAAAATATTTTATATCTTGTTTTCAGTGTTGGTTACATAAGTTTGTTTTATCGCCAACTCATTGAGCAGAAGAACACTTTAAGGATCTGTGCATTTCTTGTCTATAAATGATTCTTCAATGTAAAAAAGTAGAAATAATTGAACCTTATAAAAGAAGTATTTAAAGAAATGAATATTTGAGGGTAATTTGTTACCTTTCTTTATTATCCTGACGTTTACTAGCCACTGTTTCAGCTAACCGTGATCTCTGCTGTGTTGATTAGAATATTACACTGACTCTTAACACTTTACATCTTGGCTTCGTCATTCTGGAAATAAACCAGTCCTTGTTCTAAAACACATCTTCAGTACTTCTTTAAACCAACATGATACCAAAAGCTTGACATCAACTAAAATCTGAAGTAATGTGAGGTAATAGAAATAGTTGAGTCTGCATTTCTAGTCCAGATCAGTGAGAAGGCTATGCCCCCTTTCTCTGGCTTGCAACGTCTGCTTTCTTCCCATGGTCAGAGAAGCAAGGTTTGTTTTTACTGACAGTATGGAAACCTGTACAACTTAATGTTTTTCCTGAGTGGAAAGAATTAAACTCCCACTTTTCTCTTGAGAGTCAACTTTTTAAAATGTTAATTTCCTAACAAAGAGAAGCCTTAGCATCTATTCTGCAATGCTTTCTCTAGAGTGAAATGCATAAAAACAATGCAGTTTTAAAATATAATAGTAGCTGTTTTCTTGGTGGCTATTACAGAACATCTTATGAAGTATAAACTTGAATTTCTTCCAAAGTGCCAAAGTTAAAGTGTACCTGTATATACCCATAGTAAATAATAGCAGTAAGGAAGTCAAATTTACAGAACAATGATGAGTCATAATTTGAAAACAGTATTGCTCACTATACTTGGAATACATTTTGTAAAACATTTTATCTGCCACTGTGTTACCATTAACTAATTGGGCTGCTAATTAGGCTATTGAGAAGGCAGTGGCATGGATAATAAATTACAGGTGCCTCATGGGCAGAGACCATATCTTATATCTTACTTGTATTCTGTGGTGCCAAATAAATACAGAAAATAAACAGATTTAGATAAAAAATAGACATGTACAGTGTACTTAACATAATTCCTAAATCACTTATATTCTAGAATTGTTATATACGTAAATATATCTGATGATTTTGTCTAGCATCTGGAACATCAGAATGCATAAGACAAAGCTTTGAAGATATGCGGCTTGGAGCGATCAAGCAGGAGCCACAAAGTTGCCCAGCTTTCCAAAATGTCTTCTTGTTTCCCACTTCATGATAGAGACTGAGAATGACACCTTTCCAATGAAGGCAAACCAGTAGCCACAGCTGTACTGAGTGATTCACCCTCTCCATGGCTGAGCATGCTAACAGATCTGTGCTTTTTAAGCTTCGCCCTAGGCTTCAGGCTACACGGAAGAATGAAAGCTCTTCCAACTTAACAAATTCTAAGACTTGGAGACTTGTTAACATCTTTTCTTAACCTTGCAGTCAGTTTTATTACAAAAGCAATTTGGAAGGTTAAAAGCGAACTCTGTGTAAATTTATTACTAAGTAAATGAAAGACAGATTATCTGCCCACAGATAATTGAGGTTTTTTTTTCCACCCTAGGATATTTATTGGCATATTAATAGTCACAAATAGTAGTACTTAATCTTCTGTGAGTCACAAATCCCTATGAGAATCTGAAGACTTTTCTTCTTCCCTTTTTTCCTTCATTTCTTCCTTCTTCCTACTTTCCTTCCTCGCCCCTCCCTCCCTCTCCTTTCTTCAAATATATTTGCTTGACTACTGTGTGCCAGGCATTGTTCTAGAGGGTCTATGCTTTGTACTTCTTCACCTCTTAAAATGTCTATTTGCATATATAATGAGATTTTACATATAGTTTTGGGAATTTTATTGAACCCCTAAAGCCCTCCAGGGTCAAGAAACTAATATTTAAAGTAATTACGTGGCTAAAAATACTTGACATTCTTACTAGGCAGAAACTTAGTATTTGCAGGAATAATAGAATATATTTCTCTTCAGGATCTGCCCAGCAAGACAAGATCCTCAGAGTAGACTCATTCAAATCATGAGCAATATGGAATGGGAGCTGAGGAATTTGACATTTCATATTTAGTCAGAATAGGTAACCTATGCAGTCTTGTGAGAGGAGTGGTTGGTTGCATTAGCAACTTTCAAGGACTCCTTTTAAGCCTGCACTTAATGAGAAAGAAAGAAGGCCACCAAAATTTAAAAATTAGAATGTGGTGCCTGAATCTTACTTTGTGTCTCTAAGTCTCCTTTGCCATTCTAACTGAAAAACTGATCTATTTATTATGCACCATTGCTTAGAGAGCTAACATGTTAATATATGATGAAGGGTTACACATCTACTGTGACTTGAGTGATGAAACTTGTCACTCTGACCTTTAATACAGAATGACTTTTTTGTTCTCTGTCAGTACTCCACTTAGGCTGAAAAGAAGGGATCTAAACTCTAAAGAAGACTATTCATCTAAAGAACTGGTGTTCCGCCAGTTAAAGAAGGCTCTGAAAAATCTCAAGTAAAGCAGAATTTCACTCTTGAGCCTTGTGCTATCTCTGGATTTCATATTTCTGTTTTTCCATATGTTGAGTTGTGACACCAGATAGTTCCTTAAAACACACACATAAGCAGATACACAGTGTGGGTAAACAACCCTTCTCTTCATCCTGACCACCCAGTTAACACTGTTTTTACTTTTCCATCATAACTGCTGGGGGACTCAGAGAGAGAACCTCCATGTGAATATATACATCCCTTATGTAACTTAACAATCTGACATGCTGAGGTGAGAAAAAACAACCCATGGGCAAAGTCATATATGGTGATTTCCAGCTGCTACGTGAGAGCAAAATTAAAGCAAAGTCACTTGTTTTCTCCTGAACTATAAAGACTATTAAGGTTCTCGGCTTGACCAAGAAAACATCTACATAGTAATGCTATTCAGATTCCATACACTGTATCTGTGGCTTGGACACGCAGTATATTTTATATTTTGTGTTTAAGAGAGCCCAGTTTAGCATGGTGGAAATCTAAGTCTTGGCAGAGAAAAGCTGGGTTCCAAAGCATTTTCTTAAATGCTTAATAAGTAAAACATCCTTTAGTTTCCCTATCCTTTATCTATAGTAACTGATCATTATGGCTAAATAATGTATATTCTTTTAGATTCTATGTTTTATATCACTAATTTTTGTCCAAAAATCATTTAGTAAATAGCTTCAAATAATCAAGTTCTAGAATCAAGATAAATTGACCCCTTAACCCACAGAAGGAAAAATTATGGGTTTTGAAGAAGAAAACAATTTTGGCCAAGAACTCATTTTAGAATTACCTTATATATAGCCTTAGAACTCTTATTTCATAGTAGAACCAAAGTGGAATTTAACTGTTTAAACATAAAGGGTTTTTGGAAAAAAGTCTTTTGGAAAGTGGTATCTCTTATGTCTGTGTTCATAGATTAAGGTAAAAATGAAAAAGTACAGAAACTCTGAATTACTTTTCTTTAATCAGGAAGTAACACTATGCTCCTTTGGCTAGACTACTGCTATGTCAAATCATAGAAATATTTCTGTGATCATGTGTTTTATAGTTAGGCTATTTTCAGCAGAGCTATTCCTATCATTGTTAAACACTCGATTAAATCATCTGGTTCAAATATGAAGTCTGTTCTTCATTGGAACAAATTTTCAACCTGTAGAAATACTCTGTTTTAAACATAAGCTTAAACATAAATAGATATGTTTAAACATAACTTTCTCAAAAATTGCAATTATAGGAGACTGGACTTACTTTTCATACATTGAGATTCGCTTAGGGTAATAGATTGGCAATGTGTTGCTGGAATAATTGACATGCATATAAATCTTTTATTTTTCAGATCCGTACATTGAGATTCACTTAGGGTAATAGATTGTCAATGTGTTGCTGGAATAATAATTGACATGCATATAAATCTTATATTTTTCAGATCATTTAGGTACTTATATATATAAGCTTGAGATTACCATTATCAAACACGACTGGAATATGAATGTCTTAGTTTTTCTGGTAGACCAAAGTACTATTAGTTATTCTTTGTTCTGTGTTTTCCCATAGTGAAGAGAAATGCATGTGATTTTGCAGAATTGTTGCATTCTTTGAACTCTTTCCAGTAGAGTTGTAATAATAAATACACATAAAATGAGTACATTAGTGCCTAGACAGTGCTGGATCAATAGAAATATACAGTCTTTGGGAGCTCATATCCTAATGACAGAATCCCATCAACATTACTTAAGCCTAAGAAGGTAAAGTGTTTGAAGCAAAATAAACTCTCAGTGAAGTCTGAAGAACAAAAGGGGTGATATGAGGAGACTGTCCATGCTGAAATCTCTGGTAGAAGGTGTAATCAACTGATAGAGAATTCTAGCATATCTAGTCTACAATGTTTAATTACTACAGAAAGTGATAATTATTGCTGTCATCAATTACAAGGATTATTGACGGTAGAAGAGCTTGAAGTCTTAGATTTCCATTTAACTTAGCAAATGTTTGTTGAATGTCTGTACATGCTGGTTGCTGTACTGGGTGTATTAACAAAGTCCTCCCCTCCAGGAGCTTATAGTCTAGTGGAGGGAACAGATTTCTAAATGCTTAATTCGTTACCTTTTTTAGTACAAGGATCTACACAAAAGCTACAGGAGCAAAGAAAAAGTTGGGACTGTTTATCCCTAGAGGAGTGAGAAAGCCTGGGTCTTCAAGGATGAGTAGAGAAAAAGGAAGGATGTATTAGGGACTCCCTGCATGATATTTGTGGCCAAGGAGATTTTGAAATTTATCAGCAAGGTTATGAACAAATGAAAATATAAATTTAAGTGGCCAATAAGGCAGAATAAGTTGTTTCTATTTATGTCTGTTATAAACTATGAACTTTTCTACTTCCTAACTTTTAAAAAGTTTATTTACTCTGTCATATCTCTTAAATTAAAGGAACAGATAAAAGTAGGAAATTAGTATATGAAGATCCCATATGACCTTTGGTAAACCTGAGGGTATACCTCAGATAACCTCAAGGTTCCCAGTTTAGGAAGATAATGGCCTCTGTGAAGATTAGGAAGGTCGAATGATATAACATGAATCCATTATAAATGAAAACTTTCTAAAAGATTAAATCCATCTTTTACTTGGAAAGTAATAAATTCTCATTTATAGTTAGAGAATACATATTAATTTAATCCAAATTAGCATAATGCTTTAAGTAAGAGAGTTTTGTTTGTTCTTAATGGCATTAGCTTTCTCATAACATTAATTTATTTAGAAAGGGGAGGGTTGTTTCTACTGTTTCCCCCAAAATGTTCATGAGTATTAGTCACCCATAAAATAGAAACTGCTTCTCGTCTGCTTTGAACCGTCCAATATTCCCAGGTCATGGGATCACTGATTTGTGAGGCGCAGTAAAACCATGTCATATGAAAAGAAGCAGACCAGGAGCCAAAGATAACAGAGCTATGTAGACTCTCAGTGGCTAGTGAAGATTTTGTTTTACAAGATTGTGTCCGTGTTTGGTCAGTAAAGCTAAGGCGGAAGGTGAATGGAAGAACATTACTTTAAAGGCATTAGAGAACATGCCAGAGGAAAGCATTTTGAGTGCAAACATTCCAAATGGGGAAGAAGTACAGAATCAGCATACAGCCGGCCAGACGTAGCCTGCGTTTCCCATCTATGGATACCAGCACACAGGCAACGTCATTGCTGCTCGAGTGCTTACTGCTGTGAAAACACTGCCACTACCAGAAAGCTTCATTCCCTTCCTCTTTCTCTTCTCTCTTTTTCTCCCTCTTCCTCCCTCCCTTCCTCACTGATTTTCCCCCTCCCTTCATTCCATCCTTCTTTTTTTCCTTTTGAGAGTCCACATGAACTTTGGTTTAAAAAGACTCATTCCAGTCTTTTATAACCAAGCCTAGAACTCAATCAAATATGTAAAAACAAATTTGAATGCTTCATCTATTTCATTTGGAAGGCTGGGGGAAGGGCATATTTTAGGGGAAACAGATTAAACCAAGAAAAATGACTTTGGCTGACTTTTTTAGTCTTGTTAGACCACAGATTCCTCATTAGTGAAATAGGTTATTGAACTGCATGCTTCTTACTTGACTTCTGGCTCTAAAATTTCATGGTTCTGTTTTTCTGATTTTTAAAATATCTTGGGATCTTTCAAAAGCATAGTAGCTGTGTGTGCATGTGTACTACCATATGCTAGCAACTAGTCATCATCAATATGGTCAAATTTATTAAAGCTTGATATGGATAAATGGTACAGAAAATCAAGAAATACTGTATTTGAATGAAGCCTTGAAAACAAGTGTTTACACAAATACATGATTGGATGTTCTCCATCCTTACATTGAAAATATTATCTTGAGAAAGACTTCATGAAAGGAGTGGAGTTTGAAGGATGTTTTAAATTTTTGGTTTATCCTTAGATGCCCAGAAGAGGTTTGTGTAATTTAACACTACCATGTTTCCATGGCTTTCCAAGTAAAAAGAGGGAACTTAAATGCTTTTCTTGCTGAATACTAAGAAAAACATATTTCCCTACCCTTTTGAGAAGAATTAGTGAAATTATGTTAGAAAGAGCATTACCAAATCAGATGTCCTGCCTATTTAAATTTTACCCATGTAATTATGTGTTTATCATCCACTTCCTAATTGAATAGATATATATCTTCTTTTTAAAATTTGCACAAACATTATCACAAGTCTTAATTAGATGATTACAAGCTACTGTTCATAATTTGGAGTTGTATGGTATTTTGGATAAAATATTAAACAAATTATAAATATCTTAAAAGAACAGATAGAATAGAAATAGTTATTAGGAACATAAACAAGATGAGGCAGATCCCCAAAGAACATGCAAAATGAACTAATGCACCGTGCTAATAAGAATCAAAGGGTTACAAATGCAAATGTGCATTTGAGTGACACTGATATTGCCTTTAAGGGCCCCTTAACTAGCTGTTTAAAATTTGACCAGCTTTTGATTTTTCCACTGAAGAAATTAAAAAAAGAAAATATCACTATTGAATATAATCAGCTTGCTCTCTGCTTTGTCTTTGTGGACCTACAAAATCCAGACAAAAAGTCTAATATGGAAATTTTGACCTCCTTGATCTTTCTGACAGAATTAAAAGGAGAGTAGAAGATTGGTGTTTTATTATGTAAGGGCTGTATGGCATTGCCTGTTGCCTCAAACATCACTTTTTTTCAATTGAGAATTTCCAAAGAATGACATAAACCAGGAAGGATAGTGCAGTTATAGGCAAAATTTCATAACAGTGTATGGTAAATCCTGATTAAATGTGGAGAGATGAGTTCTTACAGTGAAGAAGTCACATTCTAGGTAGCATTAGAATATTTAGAGTAAATTTCAACATGTTCTTCCTACTCTTTATTTCGCTTTAGGGTTTCTTACCTCCAGGAGAGATGTAGAAACAGTTTAGTTGAGCTTCATGCACCAAAGTACCCTTAAATTTGACCTCCGTGTCGGCAGACAAGTGGCTGGGAAGCGGCTGGTATGCAGGCGTACCAGGCTGAACAAACGCTCGAAGCATTGTGAATTTCCAGATGTATATTGGTTGATTTTTAAAACTAAATAATTATCCTGCTCATGAGCTCTTGTAATTTTTTAAAACCCAGAAGCATTCCCGCAGTAACATTTCAGTGCCACAGAAGTTTACATGGCCACATCACATCGCTGCAAGTTGAGGTTACAGTAATTACTTTAAGTTTTAAAATTCTAAAAAACAAAACAAAACACACACAAAAAAACACCTTCTTGCTTGATTCTTTTCAACCTTGTATTTTCTGTCTTCCCTGCTCTGCTCCCTGCCTTTGTACGGGTGGGCCTCTCACCCAGTGGCTTTACGGGAAAACTTGGATTGAAATGTGAATTATATGGTTTCTGTCAGCCTGTCAGCTCATCACCTCCCTAAGGCATGATGATCTCTGGTTTTTATATATCTCCACAGACTGCTTTGATTGACCCTCTTGTGTGAAAGAGTGATAGGTTTGTCCAGGGTTTGGTAGACGTTAGAGCTAAGAGGCAGGAAACTTCAGTTGGAATGCGTACTTTAATGGAAATCACAGCCGCTTTCCCAGGGGAATGCAGCTCAAATTTCAAAACTATTTTAGGGAGAAGAAAGTTAGGCCCCGTTCTACATTTTATCTTGGTGCCACTTTTCAGTAACCAGAACTCTTGGTTAATGTTTTCTTACCCGCCTTGGTTATTTAAATTTTCTGTCCAGACTAAACTGGGATCAAAGAGTTATCTCAAAATGATCCCATTTTAATTTTTAAAGCCATGCTGCTTTAGATATAAATGGTTGGGACCTAAAGAAGTCTTCACAATGTCTTAAATAATTACTGCAAACCCAATCTTTCCTTCATTTTGCTTTGACATTTGAAAGATGTTCCATACCATTTTCCCTCCCTAAATCTGCATTTTGGTTATCTCCTGGTAGTGACAGTGTCAAACTGCTCTTCTATTTGTATCAACAGTTTCCTTGGCATCCCACCCTTATGAAAACCTAATTCCTTATGTCAGATGCCACAGATGTATAACATCAAACAAAAGACACCCATAATATTTCTATCAATCAGACAACAGTGGCCAGTTTTTCCTCTGCCATTGGGCCTTGGGTTTCTGAGTTATGCTCTGTTTTTCTCTCTTACTGCCACCTTTCTCCTTTGATAGTTTTGGAAAAGCCAGGCTTCAAGGAAAGAAAACTTACACTGTAACTAAAACAATAGACCAGGCTCCTAGATTTGTAACTAAGGTTGAAGTCACCAAGACACACAAACATATTCAGATTTATTAGTGGTTGAATGTCAGTGATCCAATCTGCTTTGACTTCAAGAACATGACGGTAGGCAGGTTAGTGTAGGAATCTGTGTAGGGAATCAGAGTAGGGAATTATTGTTGATGGACTGGAAGCAACCTTGAATATGAAGTTTCAAGATACACATTTAGTGATCTGAAGATGAAAGAATTTTGTTTTGATGTAAAAGCTCTCGTAGCACATGGGCTTCAGAACTCAGATGTTCTTTAAAAAAAAACAAACGTCAGTATACCAAGGAGGAAAATATGTATATATTTCCATCTAAGAGGTAAAATGGTCCTGTTCAAGAAAAAGCTGGAATTCTTTCCCCTCACTTCCCCCTCCCCCCTGCCCACCCTTCACATGCAGGTAGGTAAGATAAAAGATTTCTGGTACACTGATAACTGCAAAACAAAGTTTAAAGCCCTATTGCCACCTTTTGCCAAGTTAGTAATTCAGATTCATAGGTTCCTCTAAGATATCTGCTGAAAATAGCACTATAAAGACATTTCTTGTACGTTTTGATAACTGAACTCTTACTGACAAGAAGCAGAAATTCCATGCCCAGATACTGGTCAGGTAAGAGGTGAAAAAAAGATGTAGTTAGAATATCACAGCTGGTTTTTTTTGTTTTGTTTTGTTTTGTTTTTGAGACGGAGTCTCTCTCTGTCGCCAGGCTGGAGCGCAATGGTACGATCTTGGCTCACTTCAACCTCCACTTCCTGGGTTCAAGCTATTCTCCTGCCTCAGCCTCCTGAGTAGCTGGGGATTACAGGCATGGACCACCACGCCCAGCTAATTTTCGTATTTTTAGTAGAGATGGGTTTCACCATGTTGGCCAGGGTGGTCTCAACCTTTTGACCTCCTGATTTGCCCATCTCGGCCTCCCAAAGTGTTGGGATTACAGGTGTGAGCCACTACGCCCAGCCTTATCACAGCAATTTTAACAGCAAAAGACTATTAATATAATTACATGTTTGGAAAGTTTGAATTTAGTTTTTTTCCCTTTTAAAAACATGTTCTGTCGGTTTTCATTGCCCTATCATAATATTGTTGCTATTTTCAGTGAAGATTTTTTAAATGTGTATGTAGTTAATGCATTACTTACATGATTAATGCCATCAGATCCTCAACTAGATATTTATAAATGTCTTTTGGAGCTGTTTCAGCCTTTGCTATAAAAATGATATAGACACATATAAAATATACAACTTATTTGAACATTATTAAATGAATCAATAACAGCTATATTATGTCAGTTTCTTTCATTACTAAATGATGACATCATAGTCATAGCTAATCTTTTAGCAGTTTTAAATTTTCTGTACAGACATTTTGAAGCCAGAGATTTATTAAATTTTATTTTTTCCAGTGGCCCATCCCTAGCTTACAGCTTACAAAAGCCAGTTTTTCAGTTAACATGTTCCTGAGAGAAGGAGAAGGGGAGGGAGGCTTCTAGGCATAATTTGACTATCAGGCTTCTGAATATTTAAAAATAAAGATGAAATGTTTTTATGAAATGTGCAAATGGAGTGTAGAAACAATGATGTCTTGAAGCCAGGAAGTTTAGAAATTCTGATTTCATTTTCAGTTCTGTAGTCATTTGTTTAAGAAGATTTTACCAAATGCCTAATGTGTTCAGGTGCTATATTTTTAAGAAGAACAGTTTATTCAATATGTGTATCTATGTGTGGGTGTGTGTCTTTGCACAAAACCACCACAGATTTCTCTGTGGACTTATATTTTGATGCTGTTTTTTTGTTTTGTTTTGTTTTGTTTTTGAGACAGAGTTTCGCTCTTTTCGCCCAGGCTGGAGTGCAATGGCACGATCTTTGCTCACTGCAACCTCTACCTCCCAGGTTCAAGCGATTCTCCTGCTTCTGCATCCTGAGTAGCTGGGATTACAGACACCCATCATCACCCCTGGCTAATTTTTTTTTTTTTTTTTTGTATTTTTAGTAGAGATGGGTTTTACCATGTTGGCCAGGCTGGTCTTGAATTCCTGACTTAGGTGATCTCAAAGTACTGGAATTACAAATATGAGCCACTGTGCACCTAGCTCAATGCTGTATTTTTAAGCTTTAACCCCAATGATTACTTTTATTTATTCAATAATTATTGAATAAATCAATTCAATACATAGATTATCGTGTATTTAAGATGGAAAGGAAATTTTTTTCTATTCTGTAGTTTTGAAGATGCTCATAATTTGTATGATGTGTTTTTTGCAGTGTCCATCTATGGAATTTGGTTTTATGATAAGGAAGAATGCCAAAGAATTGCAGAGCTTATGAAAAAGTAAGTGCTAAAAGGCTAAATATTTTTCAGGATCTGGTGCTTTCATTTGTATTTCTACAAATGTATGTATGTAGCTATACTATAATCTTAATAGAATATATCTCCCACAGCAATCCTTTTAACAGTGGTTAGGCAAACATTTAGTATTAATTAATAAATGAGAAATAGACATAAGAAACAACTTGCCACATTTTTACTAGGTAATATTTATCATCTGGAATGGCTCATATTTTCCTGTCTCTGTGAAATATATATGAATTGTTCCAGATGTCAGTTTTCTTTAATATTTTCATTTATAAATTAGCAATTCTTTGCTCTGAAAAATTATCAACATGCCTGTCAGTAAAAAGAACATTCAGGGCCATCCTAAAAGCCTACTCGGGATTCTGTAAAATCTTTCATTTCCTTCCTCCCCCAAATGCTTTCTTTAACTGTGTATACATGTTTGTGGGAGCTCAGAATTTCCCCCATGTCTCAGACACTGAGTATTTAGGATAGTCTTTATTTTCAATCTTCTTAGAAATTGCTAAGTTACTATTAGCTTAGTGATCAGTCGACTGTCTCTCTTCCTTGTTACTAGTCTCTTTCTTTTTTTTTTCTTGAGACGGAGTCTTGCTCTGTCACCCAGGATGGAGTGCAATGGCATAATCTCTGCTCACTGCCATCTCCGCCTCCTGGGTTCAAGTGATTCTCCTGCCTCAGCCTCCCAAGTAGCTGGGATTAACAGGTGTGCACCACCATGCCTGGCTAATTTTTTGTATTTTTAGTAGAGAGGGGGTTTCACCATGTTGGCCAGGTTGGTCTCCAACTCCTGACCTTGTAATCAGCCCACCTCGGCCTCCCAAAGTGCTGGGATTACAGGAGTGAGCCACCACGCCCAGCCTAGTCTCTTTCTTTTAATCTCATGATGCCTTGTGATTTGTCCCATTCTGCATTTTGGGAAACTTTAAAATTGCTGTCTTTCCCACTCTTGGCTTCCCTGATTGCATTGAAAGGGGAGGGCTTGCTCTCTGCTCTGCAATTGGTTGACTGATCAATTCTTGAGCCCAGGGACTGCTCATGGTGAGGCGTTTATTTCCCTGCCATTTATGGGGATGGGTAAGAGCCTCAGAGTGAGATGCGTTTCCTGCACGTGCTGTGTCACAGCCTGGGACTAGACACAGCCAAGCACATAGGATGGCTGCTACCACATGGGTCTGACACTGCAGCTCTGTCTGCAAAAGAATCAATCCCCACTTTTAAATCCTGGAGCAATGAAATGACTAGAAAGTGACCTCATGGAAAGGAAAAACAGGGAGCACCTTTTAAGAAATAAGATAGATTCCTGAAAGCCTAGCTAGAGATAGCTAATTTTAGGTAAGTAGTTCAAGGTTCAGATGGTGATTAAGTGTATTCAAACTGATGTTTACCACCATAACAGCTAGTTCCTAGAACAGTCATGTTACTGTAAATTGTGCAGCAGATAATAATAGTAAGATTTCATACAGATTAAAAAATACCCTGTAGCTCAGCCAAGAGGCCATGTTAAAGTTGTCAGCATTCTGCAGTAATTACCTAACAGCTCCGGCAGGAAATTGATTATTTACTAGCAGTAAGCAGCTGATTTGTGTGGATTCAGACCCCCTCCTCAGTTAGAATTAAGTCTCTCAGTAAGTTCTCAGATCTTTGTTACCATAAACTTCATGGCAATAATGAGAATGTTAGCTGAAAGTCACAGCACATAAAGGGAACGTGTATTTTGCTAGGTGATAGCAGCAATCTGGTCTCTCTTCTGTATTGTTTTTCAGGCAACAGAAAAACTCACTGCTCTAAGTGCTTTTTTAAATGGCCCGTCTTCTCAGGGTTAGAATGGAATCTTTACCATGTTTTGAAACTGCCAGAGAAGTACAGGATTTGAGTTGCCAGAATCAACCTTGCTTTGACTTCAAGGCTGTCTGTAAAGTGGGGGTACTTTCCTCAGTATTTCAGAACTCTAAATTGGCTTTCCTTAGCAACTAATGAGAGCATCCTTCTGAACGTACTATGTGAGGAGTTGGCACTCCTCTGAAAGGGATCAGAGAGTGAATATTTTAGGTTTTGCAGTCCATAGGATTTCTGTTCCAACTATAGAATTCCACCCTTGTAATGCGAAAGCAGCCATAAACAATACATAAACAAATCAGCACGGCTGTGTTTGTGACCTTCTTTACAAAAACAGGTGGTGGGCTGGAACTGGCTTGCAGCTTTGCTGACTCCTACCCTAGATTCACCTATGTATAGTCAGTGAATTCAGGACCTCAACTCTCGTTTTTCTCCTTTAAATTCCTAAGCAGCCTTATTTCTAATACGGTTGTGACAGGACGAAGACGACTAGGTGAGAACTGGGATGGTTTTAAACGCTATTTGTATTGAATTGGTTTTTCTTGTGTGGATGTTCTCCCATTTTTCTAGCCTAACTCAGTATGAACAGTTGAAAGCCCATCAGGGAACTGGAGCGGGAATCTCCCCGATGATCCTCAATTCAGGAGAGGGCAAAGAAGTAGATATTTTACGAATGCTCATCAAGGCCAAAGACGAATACACAAAGGTGAGTATTTGTGCTTCCTTGTGATACACACTTCAGTTCTGCAGTGGGAATATTCTTGTTTAGAAAGAGTAGGTGCTGTGGGTACTGTGTCTTCCACCAAACAAAATTATATTACAAATAAAAAATCTTTATTTGCTTTTAGTAAGCTAAAGAAAATGGTTTGCCTTTAAGTGGATTAAAAAAATAGCCTGAGAAATCAGTAGCCTTCATATAGACAAATAGAACACTTACTGTAAGACCCCAATTTACAGTAGCAACAAATGAATATAAAATTCTTTGCAATAAAATTCACAAGAAATGGGCAAAATCTATATAAAGGAAATGTTTAAAAACTCCTGAAAGGCATGAAAAAAGACGTGAACAAACGGAAATATGTGCCCTGTTGGATAAAAAGATTGAACATAAAGCTCTTAGTTCTCCTTAAATCTGTACATTTAAGGTGATCACTAAATAAATACCACTGGTTTCTTGCGGGGGGGGCCCCCCCCCCCCCCCCCCCCCCCCCGGAATTTTTTTGAATGAGTTAAAAAAAAAAAAAAAAAATGAATTTTTGTTTTTGTTGTGTGTGGGGG
>CAUYLG010020557.1:0-22219 GCA_963573385.1 Cacajao melanocephalus
GCATGGAATGTTTCTTCATTTGTTTGTGTCCTCTCTTATTTCCTTGAGCAGTGGTTTGTAGTTCTCCTTGAAAAGGTCCTTTACATCCTTTGTTAGTTGTATTCCTAGGTATTTTATTCTCTTTGTAGCAATTGTGAATGGCAGTTTGTTCTTGATTTGGCTCTCTTTAAGTCTGCTACTAATGTATAGGAATGCTTGTGATTTCTGCACATCGATTTTGTATCCTGAGACTTTGCTGAAGTTGCTTATCAGTTTCAGGAGATCTGGGGATGAGACGATGGGGTCTTCTAAATATACAATCCTACCATCTGCAAATAGAGATAATTTGACTTCCTCCTTTCCTAATCGAATACCCTTTATTTCTTTTTTTATTGCTGATTGCTCTGATTAGAACTTCCAATACTATATCGAATAGGAGTGGTGAGAGAGGGCATCCTTGTCTAGTGCCAGATTTCAAAGGGAATGCTTCCGGTTTTTGCCCTTTCAGTGTGATATTGGCTGTGGGTTTGTCATACATAGCATTTATTATTTTGTGATGCATTCCATCGATGCCTACTTTATTGAGAGTTTTTAGTATAAAGCACTGTTGAATTTTTTCAAAGCCTTCTCTGCATCTATTGAGATAATCATGTGGTTTTTTGTCTTTTGTTCTATTTATGTGATGGATTACGTTTATAGACTTGCATATGTTGAACCAGCCTTGCATCCCTGGGATGAAGCCTACTTGGTTGTGATGGATAAGCTTTTTGAGATGCTATTGCAGTTGATTTGCTAGTATTTTATTGAAGATTTTTGCATCTATATTCATCATGGATATTGGCCTGAAGTTTTCTTTTTTTGTTGAATCTGCCTGGTTTTGGTATGAGGATGTTGTTGGTCTTTTAAAATGAGTTAGGGAGGATTCCCTCTTTTTGTATTGTTTGGAATAGTTTGAGAAGGAATGGTACCAGCTCCTCTTTGTATGTCTGGTAGAATTCAACTGTGAACCCATCTGGACCTGGACTTTTTCTTGGTTCGTAGGCTACTAATTGCTTCCTCAACTTCAGCCCTTGTTATTGGTCTATTCAGGGTTTCAACTTCTTCCTGGTTTAGGCTTAGGAGGGTGCAAGTGTCTAGGAATTTATCTATTTCTTCCAGGTTTACTTGTTTATGTGCATAGAGTTGTCTGTAGTAATCTCTGACGATAGTTTGTATTTCTGTGGAATTGGTGGTGATATCCCCTTTATGGTTTTTTATTGGATCTATTTCATTCTTCTCTCTTTTCTTTTTTATTAATCTGGCTAGTGGTCTATTTTGTTGATCTTTTCAAAAAGCAGCTCCTGACATTTTAATAATCGCCATTCTGACCAGTGTGAGATGGTATCTCATTGTGATTTTGATTTGCATTTCTCTAATGATTGGTGAATTTAAGCTTTTTTTCATTGTTTGTTTGCCACTTAAATGTCTTCTTTTGAGAAGTTTCTGTTCATATCCTTTGCCCATTTTCTGATGGGGTTGTTTGTTTCTTGTAAATTTAAGTTTCTTGCAGAATCTGGGTATTAGCCCTTTGTCAGATAGATAAATTACAAATTTTTTTTCCCATTCTGTAGGTTGGCTGTTCACTCTGATGACAGTTTCTTTTGCTATGCAGAAGCTGTTTAGTTTAATTAGATCCCATTTGTCAATTTTTTCTTTTGTTGCAATTGTTTTTGATGTTTTTTTCATAAAATCTTTGCCCATGCCTGGATCTTAAGTGGTATTGCCTAGGTTTTCTTCTAGGGTTTTTGCAGTTCTGTGTTTTACATTTAAGTCTTTAATCCATCTTGAGTTAATTTTTGTATAAGGTGTAAGGAAGGGGTCTAGTCTCTGTTTCCTGCATATGGCTAGGCAGTTTTCCCAACACCATTTATTAAATAGGAAATTCTATTTCCATTGCTTCTTTTTGTCAGGTTTGTCAAAGAACAGATGGTTGTAGACTTTATTTCTGAGGTCTCTGTTCTGTTCCTCTGATATATATATTTTGGTATCAGTACCATGCTGTTTTGGTTACTGTAGCCTTGTAGTATAATATGAAGCTGGGTAGAAGGATGACTCCAGCTTTATTCTTTTTCTTAGCATTGTCTTGGCTATACAGGCTTTTTCTTTTTTTGGTTTCATATAAAATTTAAAATAATTTTCTTATTTTGTGAAGAATGCCAGTTGTAGTTTTATGGGAATGGCATTGAATCTATAAATTTGGACAGTATCACCATTTTCATCACATTGATTCTTTCTATCTGTAAGCATGGAATATTCTTCTATTTGTTTGTGTCCTCTCTGATTTCCTTGAGTGGAGGTTTCTAGTTCTCTCTGAAGAGGTCCTTCACATCCCTTGTTAGCTGTATTCCCAGGTATTTTGTTTTCTTTGTAGCAATTGTGAATTGCTACAAAGAGAATAAAATTCATGATTTGGCTTTCTGCTTTTCTACTGTTGTTGTATAGGAATACTTGTGGTTTTTGCACATCAGTTTCGTATCCTGAGACTTTACTGAAGTTGCTTATCAGCTTACGGAGTTTTTGGGCTGAGGCGATAAGGTTTTCTAAATATAGGATATGTCATCTGCAAACAGAGACAATTTGACTTCTGATATGGTTTGGCTGTGTCCCCATTCAAACCTCAATTTGAATTATATTTCCCAGAATTCCCATGTGTTGTGGAAGGAACCCAGGGAGAGATAATTGAATCATGGAGGCCAGCCTTTCTCATACTGTTTTCATGATAGCCAGTAAGTCTCAGAAGATCTGATGGATTTATTAGGGGTTTCCACTTTTGCTTCTTTCTCATATTTCTCTGCCATGAAAGAAGTGACTTTCACCTCCCACCATGGTTCTGAGGCCCACCCAGCCATGTGAAACTGTAAGTTTAATAAAACCTCTTTTTGTTCCCAGTTTCAGGTATGTCTTTATCGTCAGCATGAAAACAAACTAATACAATTTCCTCTCTTCCTATTTAAATACCCTTTATTTCTCTCTTTTGCCTATTTGTCATGGCCAGAGCTTCCAATACTATGTTTACTAGGAGTGGTGAGAGGGGGACATCCTTGTCTTGTGCCGGTTTTCAAAGGGAATGCTTCAAGCTTTTGCCCATTCAGTATGACATTAGGTGTGGGTTTGTCATAAATAGCTCTTATTATTTTAAGATATGTTCCATCAATACTTAGTTTATTGAGAATTTTTAACATGAAGGGATGTTGAATTTTATTGAAAGCCTTTTCTGCATCTATTGAGATAATCATGTGGTTCTGTTTATGTGAGGGATTATATTTATTGATTTGTGTATGTTCAACCAGGCTTGCATCCCTGGGATGAGGCTGACTTGATCATGGTGGATAAGCTTTTTGATGTGCTGCTGGATTTGATTTGCCAGTATTTTCTTGAGGATTTTCACATTCATGTTCACCAGGAATATTGGCCTGAAGTTTTCTTTTCTTGTTGTGTCTCTGCTAGGGTTTGGTATCAGGATGATGTTGGCCTCATAAAATGAGTTAGGAAGGAGTCTATCCTTTTCAATTGTTTGGAACAGTTTCTGAAGAAATAGTATCAACTCCTCATTATACCTCTGGTAGAATTCAGCTATGAATCCATCTGGTCCTGGGCTTTTTTTGTTGGTAGGCTTTTGTTTGCTGCCTCAATTTCAGAACTTGTCATTGGCCTATTCAGGGATTCAACTTCTTTCTGGTTTAATCTTGGGAGAGTGTGTGTATCCAGGAATTTATCAATTTTTTTTAGATTTTCTAGTTTATTTGTGTAAAGGTGTTTACAGCATTCTCTGATGGCAGTTTGTCAGGCAAAGATTTTATGACAAAAACATCAAAAGCAACTGCAACAAAAGCAAACATTTACAAGTGGGATCTAATTAACCTAAAGAGCTTCTGCACAGCAAAAGAAACTGTCATCAGAGTGAACAGACAACCTATGGAATAGGAGAAAATTTTTGCAATCTATCCATCCGATAAAGGCCTAATATCTAGAATCTACAAGAAACAAATTTACAAGAAGAAAACGCATCAAAAAGTGGGCAATGGACATAAACAAATACTTCTCAAAAGAAGACATTTATGCAACCCCAAAACATGAATAAAATCTCAACGTCACTTATCATTAGAGAAATGCAAATCAAAAACACATTGAGATATCAACTCACACCAGTCAGAATGGCAATTATTAAAAAGTCAAGAAATAACAGATGCTAGGGAGGCTGTGGAGAAATAGGGATGATTTTACACTGTTGGCGGGAGTGTAATTAGTTCAAAAATTGTGGAAGACAGTGTGGTGATTCCTCAAGGATCTAGAACCAGAAATACCATTTGACCCAGCAATCCACTACTGAGTATATACCCAAAGGAACAGTAATCATTCTCTTGTAAAGATACATGCACACATATGTTTATTGCAGTACTATTTGCAATTGCAAAGAAATGGAATCAGCCCAAATGCCCATCAATGATAAGACTGGATAGAGAAAATGTGGTATATATACACTGTGGAATACTATGCAGCCATAAAAAGGAATGAGTTCATGTCCTTTGCAGGGATCTGTATGGAGCTGGAAGCCATCATCTTTAGCAAACTAACACAGGAACAGAAAAACCAAACACTGAATATTGTCACTCATAAGTGGGAGCTGAACAATAAGAACACATAGAAATGGGGTGGGTGGGGTGGGGAAAAACACACACTGGGGGATGTTGCAAGGGTAGGGGTATGATGAGCTTCAGGACAAATAGCTAATGCATGTTGGGGCTAAATACCTAGGTGATGGGTTGATAGGTGCAGCAAACCACCATGGCACGCATTTACCTATGTAACTAATGTGGACATCCCACATGTGTATCCCAGAACGTAAAATAAAATAAAATCTTAGAAAAAAAGCACATTGAAAAGAAAAGTGTCTGTTCATGTCTTTTGCCCACTTTTAATGGGTTTATTTGTTTTTCCTGTAAATCTGTTTAAGTTTCTTATAGATGCTGGATATTAGACCTTTGTCAGATGCATAGTTTGCACATATTTTCTCCTATCCTGTAAGTTGTCTGTTTACTTGGTTGATTTTTTTTTCCTTTGCAGAAGCTGTTTAATTTAATTAGATCCCATTTGTCAAATTTTGTTTTAGTTGTGATTGCTTTTGGTTTCCTGCCATGAAATTATTGCCAGTTCCTATATCCAGGATGATATTGCTTATGTTGTCTTCCAGGGTTTTTACCATTTTGGGTTTTACATTTAAGTTTTTAATTCATATTGAGTTGATTTTTATATACAGTATGAAGAAGGAGTCCACTTTCAATCTTCTGCTTTTGGCTAACAAGTTATCCAAGCATCATTTATTGAATAAAGAGTCCTTCTCTATTGCTTGTTTTTGTCAGGTTTGTCAAAGACCAGATGGTTGTAGGTGTGCAGCCTTATTTCTGGGCTCTCTAAAAAAACAGACACTTTGCATTGGTCTATGTGTCTGTTTTTTTGTACCAGTACCATGCTGTTTTGATTACTGTAGCCCTGTAGTATAGTATGAAGTCAGGTGACATTATGCCTACAGCTTTGTTTTTTTCCAGCACCATTTTTAAAATAAGGAGTCCTTTTTCTATTGCTTATTTTTTGTTGACTTTGCTAAAGATCAAATTGCTGTGGGTGTGTGGCTTTATTTCTGGGGTGTCTCTCCTGTTTCATTGGTCTATGTGTCTGGTGTTTTTTTTTTTTTTTTCTTTTTTTAACCAGTGTCATGCTATGTTGGTTACTGTAGCCTTATAGTATGGTTTGAAGTCAAATAATGTGATGCTTCCAGCTTTGTTCTTTTTGCTTAGGATTGCTTTGCCTCTTTGGGCTCTTTTTTGGTTCCACATGAATTTTAGAATATGTTTTTTCTAGTTCTGTGAAAAATGACATTGGCAGTTTGATAGGAATAATGTTGAATCCGTAGATTGCTTTTGGCAGGATGGCTATTTTAACAGTATTAATTATTACAATCCATGAGCATGGAATGTTTTTCCATTTGTTCGAGTCAATTACAATTTTTTACAGGAATGTTTTGTAGCTCTACTTGCAGAGATCTTTTAATTCCTTGGTTAGAGGTATTCCTAGATATGTGTGTGTGTGTGTGTGTGTGTGTGTGTCTATTGTAAATGGGATTGCATCCTTGATTTGACTCTGAGCTTGAATGTTATTGCTATACAGAAGTGCTATTGATTTTTATACGTTGTTGACTTTATTTCCTTAAACTTTACCGGAGTTCTTTAACAGTTCAGAAGTCTTTTGGTGGAATCTTCAGGGTTTTCTAGGTATAGAATCCTATTATCAATGAAGAGAGATATTTTGACTTCTTCTTTTCAGATTTTGATGTATTTTATTTCTTTCTCTTGCCTGATTGCTCTGGCTAAGTTTTCCTCGTTTCCTGTTATCAATTATATGTATTTCTGCTCTAATTTTTATTATTTCTCTTTTATGTTTACTTTGGTTTTTATTTGCTCTTTTTCTTTCTAGTTTTTTGAGGTAAAATCTTAGATTGTTGACTTTAGATCTTTCTTCTTTTCTACTATACACATTCAAGACTATAAATTTCACTTTAAACACGTCCTTTACTACATCCCACCTATTTTAATAAATCGTATATGTATTTAGTGATTGATGTTTTAAAATTTCTTTTGAGATTTTTTCTTTGATCATGTGTTATTAAGAAGTGTGTGGTTTAGTGTTCAAGTACTTTGAGATTTTTCAGCTATCTTCCTGAATTGTATCCTATTTTAATTCCATGATGGTATGAGAGCAAATATGGTATGATTTCTATTTATTTAAGTTTTTTAAGTTGTGTTTTATAACCAGAATGTGGTCTGTCTTGTTGAATGTTCCATGTAAGGTGAGATTAAGTGTTTAATCTGTTTTTGGATGAAGTTGTTTATAGAAGTCACTTGCTTCTAGTTAATTGCTGTTGAGTTCAACTACCTCTTAGTTTCTGCTTATGAAATCTGCCCATTTCTAATAGATAGGTAGTAAAGTGTCTGAGAAATAGTGGATTAATTTATTTCTCCTTGCATTTTTATTAATTTTTGCCTCATGTATTTTGATATTCTGTTTTTAGGCACACACACATTAAGCATTGCTATGTTTCTTTGGATTATTAACTGATATTTCATTATGTTATGCCTCCCTTATCCCTGATAACTTTCATTGCTCTGATGTCTGCTCTACTTGAAATTAATATAGCTAATACTGCTTTATTTTGATTTTTGTTAGTGTGGCATATCCTTCTCCGTCTCTTTACTTTTAATATATATGTGTCTTCATATTTAACGTGGGCTTCTTGAAAACAATATATAGTTGGATGTTGCTTTTTGATACACTGTGACAATCTCTGTCTTTTATTTGGCATATTTAGATTTTTGGCATTTCAGGTGGATTAGGTAAAGAGACTGAATCTATGACTGACTGGTGTACCTGAAGGAGATGGGAAGACTGGAAACAATTTGGAAAACATATTTCAGGATATCATCCATGAGAACTTCCCCAGCCTAGCTAGAAAGGCCGACATTCAAATTCAGGAAATCCAGAGAACCCAAGTAAGATACCCTATGAGAAGGTCATCTCTAAGACACATAATCAAAGTCAAAATGAATGAAAAACTGTTAAGGACAGCCAGAGAGAAAGATCAGGTCACCTACAAAGAGAAGCCCAACAGACTAACAGCAGACCTCTCCACAGAAACTCTACAAGCCAGAAGAGATTGGGTGCCAATATTCAACATTCTTAAAGCAAAGAATTTCTAACCCAGAATTTCACATCCAGCCAAACTAAACTTTATAAGTGAAGGGGAAGTAAGATCCTTTTCAGACAAGCAAACACTCAGGGAATTTGTTACCACCATGCCTGCCTTATAAGAGCTCCTGAAGGAAGCCCTAAATTTGGAAAGGAAAAACCACTACCAACCACTACAAAAACACACTGAAATACACAGACCAGTGACACTATGAAGCAACTACCTAAGCAAATCTGCAAGATAATCAGCTAGTATCATGATGACATGATCAAATCCACCCATAGCAATACTAACCTTAAAAGCAAATGGGCTAAATGCCCCAATTAAAAGACACAGAGTGGCAAGCTGGATAAAAAAACCAAGATCCATTGGTATGCTATCTTCAAGAGATCCTTCTCACATGCAATGACACACATAGGCTCAGAATAAAGGGATGGAGAAAAATTTGTTATTTAAATGGATAGCAGAAAAAAGCAGAGGTTGAAATCCTAGTTTCTGACAAAACATTTTAGATTAACAGAGATCAAAAAAGACAAAGAAGGGTATTACTTAATGATAAAGGGTTTAATTCCACAAGAAGAGCTAACTATCCATTATATATATATATATACACACACACAACCAACACAGGAGTACCCAGATTCATAAAGCAAGTTCTTAGAGACCTTCAAATGAGGTTTTGTTCATTCCTTTTCATTCTTTTTTTTTCTATTCTTATCTGCTGTCTTATTTCAGAAAGGCAATCTTTAAGCTCTGAGATTATTTTTTCCACTTGGTCTATTCTGCTATTAATACTTGTGATTGCATTATGAAATTTTTATAGTGTGTTTCTCAGTTTTATCAGATTGGTTACATTCTCCTCTGTACAGGATATTTTTGTCTTTCAGCGCCTGCAATGCTTTATCATGGTATTTAGCTTCCTTGCACTGGGTTACAATGTGCTACTTTAGCTCAGTGAAGTTCACTTCTATCCACATTCTGAATTCTATTTCTGTTATTTTAGCCATCTCAGACTCAGCTCAGTTCTGATCCCTTGCTGGAGAGGTGATGCAGTCATTTGGAGGGAAGACGACACCCTGGCTTTTTGAGTTTTCAGCCTTCTGCTGATTGTTTCTCATCTCTGTGGGCTTATATACCTTCAATCCTTGAGGTTGTTTACCTTGAGGTTTTTTTTCTTTTAACAGTCTGGACACTTTTCTGTAGGGCTGCTGTGGTTTTCTGGGCTCCACTCCAGTCCCTAGTCACCTCAGATTTTCCAGTACTTGGAGGTATTACCAGTGAAGGCTGTGAAACAGTGAAGATGGCAGCTGTCCCTTCCTCTGGGAGCTTTATCCCAGGGGGCTATGAACCTGTTGCCAGCCTGAATACACTTGTGGCAGGTGACTGGGGACCCCTGTTGGGAGGTCTCACTCAGTCTGGAGCAACAGGATTGGGGATTCATTTAAAGGTGCAGTATAGCCATGCTTTCATAGGGAAGTGTGCTGCGATGGGATACTTCTTCCACCCCCAGTTGGCTCGGGTGCTCCAAAGCCTGGAGGCTGGACTGGCTAAGTCATGGAAACAGCAAAGATGGCAGCTCATCCTTCTCTCTAGAAGCTCTGTCCCAGGACATTTCCAAATCTTTCTTGGCCAGAGAACATCAGCAGGAGTGGCTGGAGGCCCCGGTTGGGAAGTTCCACCCAGTGAAGAGGAAAGGATCTGGGACCCACTTAAAGAAGCAGGCTGGTCATATTTAGCAGAGC
Organism: Cacajao melanocephalus; assembly: GCA_963573385.1. Classification (NCBI taxonomy): domain Eukaryota; kingdom Metazoa; phylum Chordata; class Mammalia; order Primates; family Pitheciidae; genus Cacajao; species Cacajao melanocephalus. Next base: position 9,502 of record CAUYLG010020557.1, read on the forward strand.
AGCTGTGCTATGCTGTAGGATCCTTTCACTTCCAGTCAGTATGGACTCTCCAAAGCCCAAAGGCTGGAACAGCTGAGTCACCACAATAGCAAAGATGGTGGCCTATTTCTCCTCCTGGGAATTCTGTCTGTCCCAATTGTTGCTGGTGGCTGGCTGGAATTCTAAACCAGTGGGTCTAATCCTGTGAGGCACCATGGAAATAGGACCCACAGACTGCTACTGCTTGGCATCCTGGATCCAGCCCTCTTTCCAGGGGTATGGATGGAGGTTCAACTCCTGCCCTGCCTGAGTTGCAATCACCTTTGCTGGGGAGCTCAGAGCCGTGGCATGTAAAGCTCCTGTGTCTTTCTTCGTGCCTGAACAGCTGCTCTGCTGAGACTTCATGCAGCTCTATATGTCACAACAAAGGCTCTGGTGGAGTGAGCTCACAGGGGAATCATCTGACTTGAAGGTTGCAAAGATGTGTGGAAGAAATGTGGTTTCTCAGACTCACACATTCCCTTACTACTTCCCTGGGTGGGGAGAGGTTCCCTTGGCTTTGTGTCTCACTTCCGCTCCTGGGTGGCCCATTGCCCTGCCCTGCTTTTCTACATTCTCCGTGGGTTGAGCTATTTCCTTGATTAGTCCCAACGCGAGAAGTTGGATGTTTCCGTTGAAGGTGCTGTATTTACTTGCCTCCTTTGTTCCTCTCTGTGATAGCCATGCACCCTAGTTCTTCTAATTGGCCATCTTGGCCTGGAATCTCTTTCCCTTTTTGTTTTAATGCTTTTATTCAGCCTCAAAGATGGGACATGGGTTTCTTTCTCTCTCTGTCTGTTTTGCTCTCTCTCTTTCATTCCTTCTTAACCTCCTTCCCATCCCTCATGTCATTCCTTTTTTTCTCATTTTTACCTGCCTCAAAAACTGGCATGAAATGAATTGGGCTCTTCCCTACTTCTTCTTCCTATATAGTAAGTACAAACCAGGTCAGAAGGTTGTCACTCTCTCTTCTACCTCCTTTTCTGCTCATGACTTACTTTGGCAGGTGAACCAAGGTGAGTAAGTCAGAGCCCACTTTGTGGACTTAACACTCCCAACAGTCCAATCTAAGACTAGATTGGAGCAGGTTGTTGAAGGTCGTCACTTTGGCCTCATATAACAGGAACATTATTATATTTAGCTTTGTCACAGAGCTGTGCATTTGAGGGCATTGCACTATTGTTAATAAGCTGATATTTTAATCCCTATCAGCCTGTGTACATTCTATTAGCCACAATTCTGGGGGAGGGTGGTTGGCATCCTGACTCTAACATTAACTTCTTTAAGAATTGTAAACCTTTGTTAATTTTTCTGTTTAGAACTTGTCTCCTATTTAGAAATTCTTACCCTGAATTTACTCCGTCAAAGCAATCTTAAATTTTAATGTACTATATGTAGCATATGAATTTCTTAATACAAAGACCTAACCTTTCAGATCTCTCTCACTACACCTGTTTTGACATCATTGTGATATCCAGTGCTTTTGTGTCTTACCATTACCTATTTCTCAACATCAAATACTTTCACTTCCCATTTTCAACTGAAGCCCTGATTTTTTTTTCTTTTAAATACCCTCATACCTACTCTTCCATATCTTTTTGCATGCTCCTTATTGGATTAATACAATCATTCACCTTTATGATCCTGTATCTGCTCTACTCAAGGCTAGCTAGCATCAGTCAGTACTTTGTATCGATCTATGTTTTTAGATTTTGCCTTACTAACTTTTAATTTTAACTAGTCAACTTGAATTTTACCATACTGTGCTTATAGTATATATTTAGATTCTAACCTAGGAAAGGCACAGTCTGTGTTTTCAAATTACCAAGAAAGACTTATTTCTTTCTTTTCTTTTTTTCATTTACAGCTGAGACAGAAACAAACTTATTCGTTTTTCCTAGTAAGAAGACATATTTTCCCCCAGTCTCTGTCCCACAACATCTTCTTTTACTGCTAATGCAGTCTTTCGAGCCCTCTCAGTAATTAAGGCATGCCACTTCTTCTTTTATGCATTTTTTAGTCCTAAGGCTTAAAAGTCTTTGCATGCCTGGGCAATATAATCTGAACTCTTAGTCTTAACTGACTTTGATAGTCTCATTTTCCCACTCAAGAACTATTGCAGAATCAGACTTAGCATTATTGCTATGCCTTAATTTTTCCCATTTATTCCTATTTTCTGGGATTTTCCTCTTTTATTTCTAAGAGGTAAATTTTAAATAAGTTTGTTATATTTTATCTAGCACGAATTTGTTTTGTATTTATTCCACATTGTTTCCCGCTTTCAATTTAGTTTATTATTTATTTTTGTTTTGTTAGGTATTTGCTCACCCTAACCTACAGGTGAGGAAATGTGACTATCCTAGTACCATGCGCTATGAAGTTGCAGAGCTAGTTTTGAACTCAGAAAGCCCATGCATTTTCCCAGATACTCCAGGATAAGATTTTAGTTTCTCAATTTCACTTTTAGAACTCATTAAATTATCATCCTCTTCTATTAAAATTAAATAAGAAGGAAAACATAGAAGCAACATCTACTTCTTATAACAATTCTGCTTTCTAAACTGTTGAATAATACTGCTATGATTTTTAGAGAATCATATTAAGGTTATTAAACTTCTGGGTGCATATTTTTTGGGGTGAAATATATTTCATTTTCAGAGGCATAGGCTGTCCTCAAAGTATGTATTAGTGAGTATTTTTCCAGATTTTATTTATTTATTTACTTTTAAATTTTCATCTTAGGTTTACGGGTACATGTGAAAGTTTGTTACAGAGGTAAACTCATGTCATGGGGGTTGGTTGTACATATTTCATCACCCAGGAATTAAGCCCAGTATCCAATAGTCATCTTTTCTGCTCCTCTTCCTCCTCCCAATTTCCTCCCTCAAGTAGACCCCAGTGTCTGTTGTTCCCCCTTTGTGTTCCTAAGTTATTACCATTTAGCTCCCACTTACAAGTGAGAACATGTGGTATTTGGTTTTTCTGCTCTTGTGTTACTTCCAGGTTTTAGAGTTTAATATTTTAAGACTAGGAAGTATGAAGTATTTTCTTTAATTTCTTTGTAACCCTGATAGCAAGACTTCAATATTTACATTATGGAGAAGGCACTTAGAGAGCAGAAACACAATTAGAAAACAACCTTCCAAAACGCCATCCTGTACATAGAAAAATATCTTGCATTTGAGGAAATCTTGCCCCACTGCGAATCTGCCCTTTGCATCTGCCAGGTATCCCAGCAGTATCACTGGCCTGGGACCAACCTGTGTGGCTGTGACTGTAATCCTGTCCTTTGAAAAATAAGAGAGAGGAAGGCATGTAGGAGAAAAAGAGGTTAAAATCATAGGTATACATTAGCATATTTAATGGTTAATGATAATGGATCACACTTTCCCTGGTATCAATCCCAAATATCTATGAACAGCACTTTTTCTTAGCTAGCTGCTACTGGTGCCTTCAAATCTAGTGGGCAGTTAGCAAGTTAACCAGCTCCAAAGGCTGAATATATTGGCCTATATTGCTTGTGGCTGTTTGCTTCCATATAAGAAATTAAAAATCAAATGACTTAAAAATGGAAGAAAATGGAAACTTCTTTGGGTGGGAAGCCCGTAACTTAAACAACACTCTATATATGTACTCTTTAATATGTAGAGTGCTAAAGAATTTGAAAATATGGATGACATGGATAATCTTCTAAGAATAAAAATTAGCAAAATTGATCAGAGAATTATAAAACATAAATAGCCAGTAACTATAGACAAAATGGATAAAATAATGAGAAAAACGAATCCTACAAAGTGCCTAACCTGATGGAGAGTGTTCATCAGAAGGAAGATTAGAAAAGGGAATAAATTGACATTAAAATCTCTTTCTCTTCTTATTTATACATTTTTCAAACCTATAGAAAAGTTAAAAGAGGAGTACAATGAACACCAGTATCTCCCACAACTAGATTTACTGTTAAAAACTTGCCAAGTTTGCTTTATCTCTCTGTATAGGTAGACACATATTTCTTTTTTTTTGTCAAATCATCTGAAAGTATATTTCAACCATGGTGACACCTCACCTCTAAAAACTGCAGTAGTATTTCATCTCGCAAAACCAGGATCATCCTTTAACAAACACAGAGCCCTCTTCAAATCTAAGAAATAAATACTACTTATATAATACTACACAGTATGTAGTCATACTAAATGCTAAATTTTTCCATTTTTCCAAAATGTTTTATATATATAGATGATTTTTCTCCTTTTACCATAGGATCTAATCAAGGTTCATACATTGTAATTGTTATGTCTCTGTAGTGCCCTTAGACTGTTCGTTCACTCCTCTTTCCCTAACCAGCCTCACTCTGTCTGTTGTGGCTTTGAATCCTTTAACTAAGCCAGGTCAGCTGTCCTGAAGGATGTCCCAGATACTAGATTCTTCTGTTTATTTAGGGTTTAGTACAAAAAAAATCCAGCAAGAACACTTTCAGGTTCATTTATTTCTGTTTGTATTCTGTTTTTATTTTTAGCATAATTTTATATTTTGAACATGTAGAACATTTACATGCTTCCAAAATCAAAACTGGTGGCGCAGCTTGATGAGCCTGGTCACAGGTGGGCCCAGGTGCCAGCCCTTCATGGTGGCTCAAGCTGTGGACATTGGACTGGAAGGCCCCAGCGGATGCAAGCCCCCAACTCTGAAGTCACGAGATCTGACAGTATGGACCAGCTAAGTGGGTCAGCACTTCTGTTGAGTCTATGAACAGGGGTCCAGCCATCCAGACATCCAGACAGACTTTACAAAACCAAACAGCTACATTCAAGGCAAAAGAAAAAAGAGATGAAAATAATGATAGCTTCAGTCGCAACCTACACAGAGGTTGGTTCAGGTCTTTTAGTGAGTCTACCAAGTCCATTTCCCTGTATATCTCCTCTGAACAGCAATTCCATCTGCCCAGCCTTCAGATTTTATTGAAGACACAGTCAATATGACTGTATTTTGTTCAGTCATTCTCTAGTGCCCCAAATAAGAACAACTTTTGACATTAGCAAGGATTTTGAGGGAAGAAGGAAAAGTTTTCAATAAAAAGGTGGACTACATTGCAGGCTACACCAGTCCTTCCAAATAGCTTAATAGAAATAATAAAGTGTAATTGATTCAGAAAAAGGAGTCCTCCAAAGAAAATAAATGAGAAAAGGAAAGGAAGTTCCATTGCTGGAAGAAAACTTCTGTTTAAACTAGACATCAACACTACCTATAATAAAGTGTGTGTCTAGCATCTTCTTTTTGAGCATACTACAATGACTCGAGCTTATTTCCAATGTAACTTTTTAGTGCTTGAAGCTTTGTCACGGGGGACAATAATCTACACACAAGTAAATTGGTCATAACTATGGTGGCCTTTACTTGTGGGGATTCAGGGATATGTCACGTTACTTCCCCTTTCTTCAATGCATCACAATCATGTTGCCTTGTGTCAATTGGATGTCATCCCCTCCAGATATTATCAACAAAAATATTAAAGATTTTATTTAAAAAATCGAAACTATAGAATGTGATATAATCTGGGAATTCTTGTTCTCAGACATATCCCATCTACTCCAACCTTACTACTTCTTATAAGAAACTTCTGTCGTCAGTTTTTAGTTTATCTTTCCTGCGTTTTCTTCGGTAAAAATAGGAAAAACATATTGATTTTATTTTTTATTTCTCACAACGGATGTGACATTACATACACTCTTTTCCATAATGATTTTTTTAAATAAATTTTCTTTTAGAATAACGTTAGACTTTCAGAAGAGTTGCAAAGATATTAGAGTTCTCATATAACCCTCACATGGCTTCTCCTGCAGTTAAAATTATGTTTTCCTATGGTATATTTTTCAAAACAAAACAAAAAAGTAAACATTTACAAATGACTATTAACTGGATTTTACAAGTTTTTCCACTAATATTCTCTTTCTGTTCCAGAATCCAGTGAAGGATCTCACAATGCATTTTGTCACCATGTCTCATTAGTCTTCTCCGGTTTGTGAAAGTTTGTCAGTTTTTAATTTATTCATGATCTTGCCATGAGATATATTGGTTGCGTATTTTGTAGAATGTCCACCATGTTGGGTGATGTTTTTCTTATGATAAGATTGGGATTATGAACCTTGGGGAAGAATATCACAGAGATAAAGTGCCCTTCTCATCAGACCATATGGGAGCATTGGAGTAGATGGGCTATGTGTGAGAACAAGACTTCCCCGATTATATCACATTCTACAGTTTTGATTTGTTAAATAAAATCTTTAATATTTTTATTGATAATATCTGGAGTGGATGGCATCCAACTGACACAGGGCAACATGATTGTGATGCAGTAAAAAAGGGGGAGGTAGCGTGACAAATCCCTGAATCCCCACAGGAAAAAAAGACCACCATAGTTATAATCAATTTACATGTGTATAGATTGCTATGACTGAATACAGTTTCTATCAGGAAAGTAAAGTTTAACATTTGAAAATCAATGCCGTTCATTATATTAACTAAAAAAGGGAGCTTAAGCCTTCACCCCCTTTTTAGCATGAACTGGACGTAGTGACTCACTCATTCCCAAATAACAGAATATGGAAAAAGAAAAACAGTAATTTTTTAATGGGAAACTCTAGCAAGTACTACCTTAACCAACTGAGCAGAGTTAATTTCACTACTCATGAGTCACTATGTCCAGTTCATGCCAAAAAGGGTGTGAAGGGTTAAGCTCTACTTCCTGAAGGGGGTATAACACCTTGGTTTTCCACTTTTCAGTATAACTTGTAAACCACTCTACATCATATTCTTTTTCCTCTTTACTTTTTATGCCTATTAGAGTAGTTGCTTGGTTAGATATATCATAATTTGTTCAACCAGTGCTCCATGGATGAACATTTAGGCTTTTCCCAATAGTATTAAATTATAATATTAATTATAAATATTAAATTGTAATAGATGCCTTTTATCAAATTAAATAAGTCTCTCCTCTTCTTGGCATGCTGAGAATTCTTAATGGGTGGTATTGAACTTCATCCAATGCATTTTCTGTATCTACTGAGATAGTATTTACTTAATCCCTTTCTTAGTTAATAGAATGAATGACACTGGTTTTCAAATGTTAAACAAACTTTGCATTCCTGATATAAACTGTATTTAGTCATAATGTATTAATCTTTTTATGGATTATTGAATTCAATTTGTTAAAAATTTGTCAAGAATTTTTGTGTCTTTCTTTATTAGGGATATTAGTCTGTACTTTTCTGTTTTTGTAAATCAACAATTCTTTATTAGGTTTTTACACTTTATCAGGTCTGATCAGAGAATGTTGTGTGTTCTCTCTCAATTATAAGGAGTGATGACCTGGCAGAAGTACAATCGATTCTGTCTCTTGGTTAGTGGATGATTTCATTCCTTGAGTCTCTTAGCTCTTGATAATAGCCATGATTCCTTCCACCAAAAGGAATCGTTCAAAGCTTTTCCTTCGGCGAATCAGTCTGGGCATATGTGTTAAGGTGAAATCACGATACAACCCAAGCTTATAAATTATTTCATTGTGATGCTTCTCTTACCTTTTATTGAGATAATCAGGAAAATATCCTATTCTTTGTAATTAAAATTCTGAGCATTTATTGAAGCACCCTCCTTTTTACCAGCTACTGTCAGACAGTAGAAAGGGCTTCGCAAGAAGCTTGATGAATAATATCTGGGTGTCTTGTGTAGTGAATGCATTGCTTAGGATTTCCATATATAGGTTTTGAATGAGAGTAAAGCTAAGAATTCAGAGGTTTCCCAGGGGATGTCCTGGGTGTTTTAAATTGCCTTCTAGTCATAGGAACAGAACACTGACTTTTAATTCCACTCAGTTAACAAGAGCCAGTATGAATTTGCACTTTCCTTGTAGATTTACTTTAGGGTCAGGATGGAAAATCTAAACTTAGGTAATAGAAAATATGAGCCCATATATTCTTAACTTGGTTGTGTGTTATCATAATGCTCAGGGAATATATAATATTAGAAAATAATATGCAGAGAAGGCATTTAACCACTGTTGTTTTTGGACGTAGAAACGTTCCCTGCTATTATCTTTCTCCTTGACCCTAGTTCACTCATGGTTAACTTTGAGTTGAATGACAAAAACATACATAAAATACAAAGAGATAGGAGATAAATAATATTAAAATAATTTTCTATAAGGAGAAGAGATAAGAACAGTCATAATCTACAATGGTATTTAAGAATAAAATATAATGTTTTATCCACATTATAGTGCATTGTTATTTAATTGAGGTTCAAACTGTCCTAATACAGACAGCAGATATATTTATTTTGACTTGCATTGTGTTTTAAAAAAGTTTAGTTCATCTTAGCATTTGTATATCATGTTTTTCATAAAAATCCAGAATTCTAGTTTTCTTGGAAAATTTGGCTGATCTAGGCTCTGTGCTCTTCTGAAAATGATAAGCTGTTGTTGAGTGGTGCCACATCCCTCAGATGGATAGGTCTTGTTTGCGTATTTTGTAGCAGTCCATGCTTCGGCAATCTTACTCATTTAAATCAACTTTCTGGCCTGAGTAGATATTTCAGTTTAAAATCCCTAACAAAATTAGTGATAGCTTTCTTTATTTGAAGTTTTATGAGCATACTAAAAAAACTAATTTCAGATCAACACAAATATTGGATGATTCTCTGAAAAGATAAAGCATTTCCCTCTAGTGAGATCTAGAACTTATGGGAGGCCTTTCTAGAAAGGACAAGATGAAAATATAGGGGCTCAAAGATAGACTTAGTCTGTCTTCTAATTTATAAATTTCTTTTCTTTTCTTCTTCTTCTTTTTTTTTTTTTTTTGAGACAGAATCTTGCTTTGTGGCCCAGGCTGGAGTGCCAGTGGTGCTATCCCAGCTCACTGCAACCTCTGCCTTCCGGGTTCAAGTGATTGTCCTGCCTCAGCCTCCCAAGTAGCTGGGATTACAGGCACCTGCCACCACACCTGGCTAATTTTTAAAGATATTTTTAGTAGAGACAGGTTTTCAACACGTTGGTCAGGCTGGTGTCAAACTCCTGACCTCATGTGATCTACCTACCTTGGCCTCCCAAAGTGCTAGGATTACAGGTGTGAGCTACCACGCCCAGCCCTAATGTATACATTTCTAATGACTTATTTCTAAAACAGTGTTAGTTAATTTCCGTGAAAGACCAGTTTTGTAATTAGATGATAAATAGAACCAGGAGGTATTAAGGGAAGATGGAAACAAATTTTAGATCAATGCATACATGTATTAACCTGATTTATATACTTAAACTAGATTGCTAAAGTTTGGCTAGAAATATTTACATCCTGGGCATGATGATAACACACAACCAAGTTAGGAATATATGGGCTAGGTTGGGCACAGTGGCTTACGCCTGTAAACCCAGCTCTTTGGGATCCCAAGGTGGGAGGATTACCGGAGGTCAGGAGTTCAAGACCAGCCTGGTCAACATGGAGAAACCCCGTCTCTACTAAAAATACAAAAAAGAAATTAGCTGGACGTGGTGGCAGGTGCCTGTAATCCCAGCTACTTGGGAGTCTGAGGCAGGAGAATTGCTTGAATCCGAGAGGCAGAGGTTTCAGTGAGCTGAGATCACGCCACTGCACTCCAGCCTGGCTGATGGAGCAAGACTCTGACTCAGAAAAAAAAAAAAAAAAGAATATATAATATATGGGTTAGCCTACGTACATTATCCTTTCATAATATTTAGTTGACTTACATAATTAACTCTCTCACAATAATTAAGTAGCTAATTGTGGAGCAAGAATATAAGTAATTATTCTGGTGGTCCATTTTTGAGGTTTAATAATGCTAACTAAATCTTATGCTTGTTATGCTACATGCCAAATTGATATTTTATTGGTGAATTGACACCACAGGGAATCCATTAGAATGTATCTACTAACAATCTTGTCCAAATATCTTTAACATATACATATAAATAGTGAAAAATCACACGTGGCATTATCAAAATAACATGAATGCTTTACCTGATTAAACGGCAATGAAGTGGTAGATTTTTATTCACTTAGAAAAGCAGTGAAATTAATTAGAGCTTCTTAAAAGGTTGGTATGCAATGAAAGTATAAGGGAGCTCAGCAAGTTTATAGAGATCAAAAGAAAACTGTCTGATAAAAACAGGTAGTTTTTGCAATAGATTTGAATCTTAGGAAGCAAGCTTTCTCTGTTGGACATTTGTGGCCTTTAAGGCCATTTTGTTTAATCTCTTTCCTACACTTGTAAACTCAACCAAAAAAAAAAATTCCCTGTGTGATGAAATTTACTTTTTATTGTTTGCTTTTGAGAACCAGGACTCAATTCCCAGGGCAGGCAGTTAATGTTGGTTAATAAGAACTATGTTGAATGGCTTTTGTAGGTTTTCCCCTCCTTGTGTGCCACTTAAGTGAGGAAAAAAACAAAGAATTTTCCCATGATTTTAGACCTTTTTATAAGACATGCTGAATAATGATTAGAGCTCCATGTCTAACTATTGTAGTCAACTAGACTTCCCACTGGGGAGTGGATTTTTATCATTTTACCAAACCCTCAGAATTTACCTAGGAGACTTGTGATGGTCTGAATATCAAGTCTGTCCAATTGCTTCTTTCCACAGCTTAAACTTAGAGTTTGGGAGAATCTCTGGTGTTGGGGTAAATTTGGATGTGTTTTATTATGTGTAGTAATTCCAATGTGTAAGTGAATGATAGGATGTATTTGGAGTAAAATGGAGGATAAATTTTGGATGCTGAGAGTTGATTATTTTGTCTCCCATGTCTCCCCATGGGCACTGGTAAATTTAGACTTTCATGTTTACTGTGCTAAAGTGAACATGGTACATAAAATATATATGTCATACAAACTTTCAAATATTGATGCATAGATCCCAACAATTGTTCTTCTTTCAATTATTTTAATTTTTATTTTAAATATGGTGACAGTACTTGTCCATTGTAAATGTAAATCAGACAGAAAATATATGTTTAGAAGGATCTTTCTAGGGACTGAATTTCTTCTCTATTCTTTCCCTATCCTTCCCTTTCTATGGATGATTACAGCAGGATAAAAATATGGTTTTCAAATTATTTATTCATATATTTGTTTTTTCTAGATATTTCGTGTGAAATGTCTAGATCCCCAAGGACAAAACCATAACTTCCTCTTTTTTTATTCCTGCTATTCTGACCCAATAGACATCTGATGATACTTGGTCAATGGATACTTTGTTTTCATAATTATGTATAAAAATATTTACATTTCATATTAGAGGGAACCTCTCTCTTTTCCTAACTTAACATTGTATTAGATATAGAATATTTCTCACTGTATGTGATCACAGTTATCATGAGCTTTGCTGAAAAGAATCATGTAATGCTTTTTATTACTTTCCATATTTCACACATGTAAAGCTGTAAGTAGATCTGTGTATAAAATAGAGGTGTAGAACATCATTCTCAAATCAATGATTTTTTTCTTTCTTCTTTTTTTCTGAACTCTATCTCAAGAAAAGTTAGAGTTCCATCAATTTCTCACCTTTTTGGTTTTTCTTACCCAAGGAAATTGTTTGCCATTCTGTTCCTATGGCTTACTCATCTCTGCTTAAACTTCCAAGATCCACAGGACACTGTTTTCCTTCAGCTCTCCCACAATAAGTGTTGCATTAATGCTTAATAGGTTTTAGCTTACAAACTTAGTGTGTAGGAGCTAATGCTTTCCTCTGTTTTCTTAAAAATCAACCCAGTTCTAACACTGAGATTCTCCTCCTATAAGACTGTTTGGAAATTCCCTAAAAGGTTGTATGACAGTCACTCATAGAACTGAGATATAGGGAAGAGCCAGTCATTGTCTTGCATTGGTAACTAGAGATTCCCCTTTAAATCTGGAGGCTCTTCAACTACTTTGCCACTCTTGAGGCACAGGGCTTCTGTGAGCCTCGAAACTTCAATGGCTAGGACCTTGTCTTCTCAGATATGTGTTTTACACATATCCAAATGATTACTGTTCTTACAGAGGTAACAAACATGTTCTCTCACCTGTCTTAGGGATTCTCTTTGACTTCAGAAGCTTTCTCCCTCTAAGCTCATGCTCCTGGACACTTGTCATTACCTTTCATATCTATTACTCCATTATACAAGTCAAAATTCCTGACGCAAGAACACACAAAACGGACTGCCTATTTGTAACATGAGAAAGAGGAGACTCTACAAGGAGAAAGAGGTATATTAAATTTGCCAGAGCCCCACTGCTTTTTGCCCCTTGAGATTTAATAGAATTTTGATTATATAGACACAACTGATAACACCTCATAAAACAAGTACCAGTTTCTTTTTTTTTCAGTTTTCTTTCCTCCCTCCCTCCCTCCTTCCCTCCCTTCCTTCCTTCTTCCTTCCTTCATTTCTCTTTCTTTCTTTCTTTCTTTTTCTTTCTTTCTTCTTTCTCTTTCTCTTTCTTTCTTTCTCTTTCTTCTCTCTCGCTCTCTCTTCTTCCTTTCTTTTTTTCTTTAAGTTCCAGCATATGTGTGCAGAACGTGCAGTTTTCTTACATAGATGCAGATGGCAAACACCATTTTCTAAAGAGCTTGAAATTCAGGGAGGTGTGGAAGAAGACTACTCAACATGGCAGCAGGTTTGAATGGCCACAGGAGCAGCTGTCATTCTTCCAAACAGGGACA